>VURO01049083.1:6226-17556 GCA_015108175.1 Pelvicachromis taeniatus | reverse complement strand
CAATAAAAACGGCTGTAATTGGAAACAGAGTTCATTCTATTATAGTTTAATTATTTCAGTTATTTCAGAAGATATACAGGTAAAGGTTTGCTGACTTTATTATGGACAACACTGGCAACACAACTTAAAAAGGCAACTAAGCTTTTCCATCAAATTATATACAATTTATAACGCACAGCGTAAAAGTCAGCTTCACTTAGAATCATTTATTTAATTTGGGAAAACTGTAAACATACTATATTTTTTTTATTAGATTAGTGACTTAATAACTGAATTAAGTGGATATGAAATGAAGGTTATATCACAAAATTACACCGCATCAAGCAAAGTTTACATATTCCTCTTCTGCTGGAATAATGAGAGAGCGTTCCCCGACAGGTGTGTGGGTGTTGCAGAGTACACTGAACACGGCTGCGGCTGACACAAAGTGAAATTAAGGCAGCTGCTAAAAGCCAATGGTGGAGTAGTTCTGAAAATGCCAACGGCCATTTCTTATCTCACATCACAACAATTAAAACTGTCTGGGAGGTAAAACACAGTGAATCGGACCCGGACTTGTGGGTTTCCATAGTAACATGTATAATTATGGTAATTAGACCATTGTGAACAATCTATTCCAACCAAATTAGGTAAATACGCACGGAGACCTAAACGTGCTCTGTGGAGGAAATGCAGAAACAACATTGCAGGTTTCTTGGCATTAAAAGCACAATAAAAACTTTTGACCCCTTCAGGCGTAATGACATTTATTTATTGGAATATAGGAATGGAGCTCTCTCCATCCCTGATGATTTCTACAGTAGGGCCGGTAATTTTAGAACAAAACGCATCTCACCAGAATATGTCAGTGTCAGTGAGTTTAGAATCACTGCGAAGGCGTTTTTTTTTTTTCCCAACTTGTTTTTGCAATGTCAATAATGACAAAACAAAGTTAATTGCAACTTTAATTATTTGTGCTATATCTAAATGCATAGACACAAACTGATGCACACTGTAGTGTGTAGCACTGGAACGTAACTCAATTCTGTGCTTTACTTAACGTAGTTTTAAGATATTTTGCATATATAATATAATTATGGAGAGCAAACTTGCATCTTTTATTGTACCACATTTTTCTGCATCATAGAGCGTTTGCTAGCTACTTAGCTGCATATTTTTATCTTTTCATTTAAAGGTTAGAGGTCCAGAGCGGTAAACATATCTCACTTTTGTTTGCCAGTTTTTCTTTTGCAAACACAAAAAGATGAAACATTTTAGAGAAACAGCCCACGTCCCCAAACCCTTACACATAAACACGTAGCTGCATATTGCAGCTAACTATCGTTTCTTCTAACCAACACCATTAATCATGTCACGACCCCTCAGATTTATATAGTGGCCATTTGGAGTGGCTCAGTTTCTGGTTTAGCAACCACTGGACTAAACCTAAAGTCTATATAAAATAGGTCAAATTACCACCACCTACCTAATAAAACATGGTGAATAATGAGAAAAAAATTGGAAGAAAGTGGAGCTTAATGCTTAAGTAGCAGCAAACTGGGAACCAAACCACTCGTCTATAGACTTTGTCAGGGCTTCTAGTGGGGCTACAGGATATCTGATCCAAGGCTTCCTGTTTCATCGCACAGTAGAATTATGAGCAATGGAAAATACAATAAATCACCAGACAATAATTAATGCTTTTGTTGCCACATTGCATAAATGCAGGCCATTTCTTTTTCAATTTAACAGTTGATGACACTCAACACAAACAGTGAGAGGTCGGCAGATGGATCCAAATATCAAAGGCATGATACAAGTGCTGGTACAGTATTGGTATCGTATTGATAGTAGCCCAATAGGACTGAACATCATTAAAATGTGTTCAGAATAAGAAAATTGATGATGATTCATCTCATGAATCATGACAAACTGCACTCCCCTACATAAGCTGTCTTTATAGGGTAAAAGTATTGGTATCGGCAGTGCTTGCCCTCTAGTTACTCGGTATTGGATTGATACCAACATTTGTAGAGTCCCACAGCACTAGTGTTTGCTTACATGTACCCCTGCCCCTACTTTCCTAAGGAATAACAACAAGACAACTGCATATTCATATATAGATAACTGCTTATAGAGATTAAAGTTAAGAAATATCACGATCAATAATCAAGCACCTTCAATTTTTGACACTTAATTACATGTTGCTTATAATTACTGACAAAGAATATGAATATTATTGTTTTAACTGCTACAAAAGTGGGTGACACTGTGTTTCTTCCAGTTTGCCATCAAGCCAGTTGTGTTTGCATTCAAATAACGTTTCCCTTCAAAGGAAAGCCAAGCTTACACTGGGCGCTGGAGTGACTGTTAGCATCTCCTTTAAAGATTTATGTTTCTACTCCAAAAGCTGAGCTTTCAAACAAATGTCAAAGGTCGACGGTACAGCATCAAGGAGCGGCGTCGCCTGTGTCATATTCACAGGGTGTCATATTCACCCTGTACACTCTGCCCTCAGGGGTCAGACACCATCCAGAGCAGGTCATTGGGTTCTCGGCCACACGGTCACGGAGGACAGTGCGTGCTCAATATGAGACATGAGCTACAACCATGAAAACACGGTCAGTGTGTACAGATTAACCTCTGAATTAACATCCTGTCCTCAACAAAGTCCAAGATCTACAGTAGCCGTGATTTATGGCTGCACAGAAGACGCGAAGGGCTCGGTGTGTTGCAATCAATGCTGGTCACTTTGTTTGTGATCGACTGTAATAAAATTTGAGTTGTTGATGGTATAACCTTTTAAAAAAATCTTTGTCACAGACATCACACTCCCCTTTACTCTGACCACCACTAGTATTGATTCTCCTTCATCATGCATCTTCAATTTAAATTGTCCACTGCGACTAGACGATGGAGGAAATATTAGCACGGTAACAGAGAAGGCACTGATTTGCGAAGTGATAGATAAAAAGCATTTATCATTTCGGAGTGCCCGTGATAATTAATAGATATCGATTGAAACGAGGTGTGAATGCTGATGCTAAGCGCGCGACTACGAGAGGCGGGAGAGTGGAAGTGACGATCCAATGTTCACGCTGCTCTCACGTATAGTGTCCTCAGAAGTGTAATGCTCCTCTTCACTGCATTACAAGAAGTAGAGGAGATAGATATGCAGATATCTTGGGTAATTGAAGGCTATTATCATAATGCATGCTACCTTGTGTAGTATTCATATTCAAAAGGACAGGTTTGAGCTCAAAATATTTCAAGACCCTCAGCCTTGATTGTGGTTTGAGAGTTAGAGGATTGCAACCATCGATTCAAATTGCATATGTGAAGAGTAGCATGAGGACTTGTCTTTTGTCTTTGTCTGGGAGTTCATGCAATTTAAACATCAAATTATTAAGTTCAATATTTGATGTTTCTACCATTGCTGTTAAGTGGGTGATGTGAGATCTACTTGTGCATTGCTATAAAATGGAGATTTCACTATGTAGCACACTCTTTGATCTCTGTGGCACGGTGCTCACAGCCATTTCAGTGATGAGAAGGTGAAATTTGCAAGAACAACCAGTGAATTTGTTCAAGCTGAATGAATACTGGAGCATTTGGAGTAAAAAGTCTCACTTTGTCATAGGAGAGGTTGTGCTCAGTGCATAGGAGCTCCACCTAGCTGTTTCAGAGGGAAGCCAGATAAAGAAAAAAAAAGAAAAAAGCACGCTTTTGAGCGCCAAAGCAATCTGCTTCTTTCATATGGCAGCTGCTGATGGATAGATTAAAGAAGCTCTATAATTTCTCTATAATTTTCCCTACCTTTCTAACATCTCAGAACCTTTGCAGTTCACTAAATCATTTGCTTGGCTCTCCGGTGCCAAAGGTGTCCACACAAAGGGGACTCAACTTTGTGATCCACGGGAGCCCGAGAACACCTCTTGATTATATTTATTTCTCTGGGAAATATCAGGAAGCTTGAACTTTGATCTCTCTGCCCCTTGTTGCGCTGCAATCAGACTCTGCAAAGCACCCTGTAATTACAAGCACCATCTCCTATTCATCAGTGGACAGAACGAAAATGCCTGCATGTATAACGGACGTCTCTATTCTGCTGGAAAGTATGACTGGGGTGATTTCTTTTCCAACTAAATGCCAATAAAAGGTCAGTAACAGAAAAAAAAAATGGTTCTGTTGAAAGAGAGGAAAAACAAAGTAAATACAGTGAATACGACGAGACAATTTCTGTTTACTTGCCCCACGTTTTTTTGAATTACATCATTTTAATACCAAAAGTTAGCGTTATATTTGTGCAGGTCTAGGCTGACTCGATCTGTCAGCACAACTGATGGTTATTTAGCAAGAGGACCTCCTCAGGGCTAAAAACCTTAAGCCTGTACAGAAGATTCAAAGTGCTAATGTGCGTGAGAACTGCAGTTTCTCCAGTGGTCACTGATGGCTGACTCTAAAAGTGAGTAAAGTGTGTAACCTTACTGGTACAAGAGGTTCTGTTAACTATAGTAAGTGTTTTTTCTTTTAAATTACTCACTATTTAAATTATATTAAACCTTAAAATTATGCATTTTCACTGGAGTGGCTACTCTAAATGACTAGCATACAACTAGTTAAGCGCTAGAGGCTACCTGGGCTAATTTGAGCCACCAAACTGGATGCCTTGACTGCTTTGCTGCTACCTTTTTGATCTTTTTAAATTCAATTATCTTTCAAAGAACATGGGCTTTCTTATGTGGTAAGACTTCTTATTTATATATGACTGACCACGATTTAGCAAGTATTCGGGTGTAGTCACATTGCTAACCACGATAGCTAGCACTAGCTGATGGCTCATCAGCTATCTGGACAGAAACAGCTGTATCAGTCTTCTATATCTGACTCTTGGAACCAAACAGAATATTTATATTTCCAAAAATATCAAATTACTCCTTTAGACAAATACGCTTAACTAATTTCACTGCGAATATTTTTTAGGTTTCCTAATATCAGCTCAGAAACAAAACAAAATGTGAGATTTCTCTACTTGTTCTGGAAAGTCGCTCAATTAAGGCCAACGATGCAAGTAGGAATTAAAGCAGTCTCACCATGTGACATTTTACATATACTGAGAAAAAAAAACGAAATAAAGAGGCTCGAATAAATAATGTTGCACTGCAATGATAATGTTTCAGTTGACAGAATCAAAGATTGGCACAGTGGACAGATTAAAATGTCAACAGAAAAGAGATTGTGAAATTCACAAAAGTGCAAGACCTAAAGACACAGATTTAAAAAAAAGAGAGAGATGGGGGAGGAAAAATTCAAGAGTGAAAAAAGACAGAGGGATACAGAGAGAAAGACAGCTTCATAGAGATTGCTTCACATGCTTTTCTGTGATTTGCTGAAAATTCATTATACGCTCTCTTCTTTTTCCCACACCCAAAATCCTTTCCCAGCATCCATAATTCTAAGCACTGAACCAGCCCCCCCCTGTTCATTTTAGGACTCCATTGTTTCTTATCGCACCGAATGTGGTTGCTGTTCAGATAGGGTGTGCTTCTTTTACACACCAGCAGCAACAACAGCAAATGATAAACACCTCAGTTTGCTCCTTCATTCTTTTTCATCCTTCACAGTTTTTCTGCTTTGATTTGAGCTCCTGCAGTGACCAAAAGATATGAACAACCAGTGCAGAGAGACGCAGAGGGGTAGCAGGCTTTCGCTGCTGCTAAATATATACTGTTACACTCATCTCTTGTTAGATTTTAATGGCTCCAGTGCACTCGTGTTGCAAAGTCTCTCCAGGCCAGATTCTTTCTGTTCCCCTCTCCTCTATGGTCCTTCGCCCGCTTGCCTCGGGGCATTAGCGGGTCTGCCGAAAGAAATCAACCCCGCATCACTGGAGACACGCGGACCCCAACCTCCCATCCCATGCTAAAATAAACTGCTCACCTTCCCTGTGTATTATTAGCACATCAGTCTGTTTTCAGGTGAACGGGTTGCTTCTCCTGTGCACTCAAGGTTACCCCGTCGATTATTTAAAGTCAAATAATGAAAGAACAGCTTGTGTTTAAGTACTAAAGCCTCTTAAAATTGAGCTTTCAGTGAAAAGACTGAAAGGCTGGCTTCATGCACCTTGCACTGGCATGCACCTGTAGTTACCCCATATGTAGCAATGATTTAGGATGCACAGATCTGGAGGGATGAGGAGTACCTAACATCATCACAGTCAACTGGATTTGGTGCAACGGTTTTTGTTCTGGCTTCCTGTGAACACCTCCTCCATTACACGAAGCTCCATACAGCTGTTCCAAAATGGCTGCCTGCTTCTGTGTTTCTGTTTAGTGTCAGAGGGCTAAAGCGAGGGTAGAAATATATGCTCCCGCGGATACACAGAGATTAGGATTAGAGCGAGAGCTGCAGCAATTGGGGACTTTGTCATTAACAGGCAGTTTTAATCAGGGTCTGTCCCCATGCTCTGCTGCTGCTCGCCTCAGGAGCCCTGCAATCCTCAGAGAGCAGAAGAGGCAGAGAAAGAAGAAGAAGAAACAGGGAGAGGAATATGAAAGAGGGAGGATAGGCAATGTTGGGAGGAGGAGAAGATGAGGAAGAGGGAGGGAAATAGGAAAAGAAGGCCCCATAGTATCTAGAACAGTATTGGGAACAGTGAGGGGGAGGCAGCATGCAGGGTAAGGAATGCTGGATGTGTTTTTGCATGGACAAGCTTTGTATAGTCTGTGGTAGGCAAGATGGCTGCTGGATGTGCTGTATGCTCCCTCTATGTGCTATTGATTTTGCTCCGGCCTGGTGTCTGTGTATTATTTGAATCTTAAGATGTCAGTGTTGGTAATCACCGGCTCCATTAAAAGGCAGGCAGCACGGCCACAGCCGGGGAGCCTGGGAAGGCGGATGAATTATTAAGGAGAGGATGAGGTGGTGGGACATTTCCACCATCGTCCTCACGAATGTCATCCCACTCAGCCGGGAGACACACAGGCACAGGCTGGCTTGACAAAAATCGACAGTGACTTTCTCCTCCCCCACCCGGAACCGGTTTGATCCTGATTGCAGACACTGCAGCTGGCAATTTCCAGAATAATCTGCAGCTCCAGCCCTGCCTGCCTGCCTGCCTGCCTGCCCCCCCCCCCTACAGATCCGCCAGCTCTTCCCACCCCCACCCTGCCTTGTGCCCCGGCATCCTCAACGGCCCTCCAGCAGCATCGATAATATGGACAGGAGGATAGGCCTTTGATTTGCTGAATCAGAGGATCCCATCTCGCCACCCTTGTGCGTGTGAACATGTAGATGAGAGCGAGGCAGAGTGAATACATGCAAGCTAATGTGCGCTTATAAAGTCAATAAAGCCACAACTATTTTCACACAAACAATATTCCCACAGAAATCTGAATTACAACTAGGCTGGGTTAAAATATGAACATATGAATGTAAAACAAAGAGCGTACACACAAGTGATTTTTTTTTTTTTTTAAGGATGGAGCATTGAGACCCACACAAATCATTTAAGATGAATAAGAGATAACAGTCGAAATTATTCATCTGTATATTTGTCTGCTGGATTTTTCCATCTGCCCTCCTTATCCTGGAACTGGTGTTTTAATTTTCATGAATTGATCATGCTATTACAAAAAAACCTGCAAGAATTTCAACACTTTTTATTTATTGTATCTATCTGGAGGTTTGCTTTTTTTTAGTATTTATCAAAGATGTAGATATTATAGATATTGCCACTTTTGGCTACAGTTTGTTGTTATACTGTTACACACTCGCCGGCTTTTTCACATACATCTGTTCACCTGCTAGTTAAAACAGTAATTTAGGCCAATCACATAAAAGCTACTCAGTCCATCTAGGCATGTAGACAAGTTCAAACTGATGTGCTGAAGTTCAAACTGAGCATCAGAATGGGGAAGAAAGGTGATGTGAATGTGGGATGGTGGTTTGTCTGATTATTTCTGAAACTGTTGATCTACTGGGATTTTCCCAGACAACATCTCTATACTTTATTATAAATGATCTGGAAAAAAAAAAAAAAATCCAGTGAGCGACAATTCTCTCTCTCTCTGAAAATACTTAATAATAAATAATTGCTGGTGTCAAAGGTCAGAGGAGAATGGGTCGACTACTTTGAGCTGCTGGGAAGGCAACATCAAATAACCCCTCATTATAACCAAGGCATGGAGTAGAGGATCACTGAATGAACAATATATTGAACTATGAAGCAGCTGTAGCTGGGCTACAACAGCAAAAGCTGCCACTCCTGTCAGTTAAGAACAGGAAACCGTGACTACATCTTGCATGGGTTCACCAACATTAGACGATAGAGGATTGGAAAAATGTTACCTGATCGTTTTTTCTGCTGAAACATTCAGATGGTAGGGTCAGAATTTAGCTTGAAACCATGGATCCCTATCATGGATTATATCAGTGAATCAGGCTGCTGCTGGTGTGATGTGATTAGTACCACCTGAGCATTGTTTAAACGCCACAGCCTACTTGAGTATTTTTAGTAAGCGATGCCCATCCCTTTATGGTACTCATATTCCGATGGCTGCTTCCAGCTGGATAACACACCATTTTTTGAGGCACTAGCCTCGGATCATCTCAATCTGCTTTCCTGAACATGATCATGAGTTTACCGTGTTAAATGTCCTCCACAGCCTTAAAGGGAAACAAGCTAAAATAGCTTGTTTCAGAAAGTGACAGACAAAGAGGCCGCTCTGAGATACCCGTGCAACTTATACAAAGATTACTTTCACTTGAGTCAAACAGTAATATGTGCTACAAAATGACCATAAAAGGTTAACCTGTCTATGACTTTTGTACTGTAATACAGTTCACACAGTGTTTCAGACTTCAAAGCTGACAGTAAAGCATGAATAAAAGAAGACAGGAAATATATCTCAGAGTTAAGTTCATACAATGAAAGAGAAATAAAACCCAACAATTTAAAGTTAAAATTCGCATAAATTCTTTGCAGTATTTACCCAACACTCGCACGACTCAAAAAGAGTGATTTAACATGGACTATGACATCAGCATACCTTTCTCCTATGCCAGTTTTTAAAAGGAAGAGCCAAATTCACATCATGTATTTAGAAAAGCACCAGTTTATGTGTGCTCTTGATAATGGCATTAGGGTTTTAATAATGGAGTGAGAATATGGAACAATGACCACACCGCATGGCCAGAATTCATGTCATATCTTCAGAGGAACCTGACATGGTGACAGAGCGCATCAATGTTGGTCAGACTAGGACGAGTCACTATTTCCCCCCCGAAATGGAGAGTAATTTTCTCTCTATTTGAGAGACTGCGTCTCAGCACAGATAGACATAATAAGATGTAAATTGGCTGAGGGCTGATATAGGGAAGGGTTGCCTCACTTGGAGAAACATGAACAGCAATTAACCATTGGGAGAGACGAGTGCGCATTGTCTCCATGGATGTGAGCTTGAGCTGCTCCACCAACCACAACATTATCATCAAAATGCACCAAGATGCCCGACCTGGGAAGCTGCAGAGTAGCACCACACTGGCTCACTGTCTATATTTTTTATAACACGTTCAGACAGCTTTTCAAATGCAATTGTGTTGACAACGGTTTACAAATGCTTATAGGGCTTTTGTTAAAAAAAAAAAAATAAGACACACATTTAAATTCATTCTTTTGTTTATATTTTAAGTCTGAAAAATAAAAATTTTTTTAGAAAGTGAGAAAATGCATATAATACTATAATCTGCGAATCGCAGGATATCCCATTCAGAAATGACAAGCTCAGCATTTACATCATTTATTTTTTCTTTGTGACACTGAACGTAAAGTGTGCTGTTTTTATTTATAATTTTTTCCCGCTAACTAGCGAGACCAAAGGTAAGGAAAAGAACTTGGAAAGGAAACATTTGAGCGAGCACGGATGTGCAAAGCGCTTGCATGTTTACTTTTCTGCTCTTGTTTTGGTGGTAATTGGCAGCTGGTCTGGCAGGGCCATTGTTGAAAAGTGTGGCCTGCCACTGAAAGTGATTCCCTATTATCACTGTAAGAGAACTGTACGCTTAGAAGGATTCAGCCTGAGAACATTTCATCCCCAAATAACACCATTAATATAAAAGCATGGGTTTGTGATGGAGGCCAAATGAAGTTCACAGAGATTAAAAAAACACTCTTTATTACATTTTCTCCTGTAATACACTGAATAAGCAGAGTTATCTCAAATCTCATGTAACATCTCTGCTGCATGTAAGCTGCACTGAGACAATGTGAGTGCAGGAACTCAGTCAGTGACTTATGCAGAGTCTGTCTTTAACACTTGAGGTCTGTGGCACTGCTGGACCATCATGCCAGTCCATTAATTACTAACCCTCCCCTGGATGTGGAGGGTCGGACCCCTGAGCCGAAGAATTGAACATCTAGAATTCAGAAAAAACATTTTAAAGAGATACTTAATAATATTTATAATGGGAGGTGCTGAATAAGGTTCCTGGTTAGAACCTGCCCTCCAGCTGGGGCCTTCCTGTGCAGAGGTTAAATGTTCTCCATGTCCCTGCGTTGGTTTTCCCCGGGTACTCTAGTTTCCACCCACAGTCCTAACACATTGATGCTGAATTAGCTGGTGATTTCAAATTGGTTGCTGGTGTAATAATGTGTCTCAGTGGTCACCTGTTTCTATGTGTTAAAGCCTTTACACATTAAGAGATACATAGCCATTTGATTTATTTGAATCTAATGTTACTATGAAATATTGTTTTCTGTTACATTGTTACTTTGTGGTTGGGTAAATTTTGTATTATGCGTGAGCGGTTGGTACATATAAGCCGCTGCTTCGGCCTACACCCTTTCTGTCTGAAATATAGTTGGGTTTGTGTGTTTTTTTTTCCTCGTACTGCTCGTTTTGATATGATCATATAGAAATAATATAATTCATTAAAAACACAACAAAAAAACAAAAGAGATCTGACCAATCAGATTGCTGCATTTGACAACGAGCGCGAATGGGTACTGAATATATAATGATATGGAAATAGTAAAATAATATTATTTAACCTCGGGCACAGCTAGATGCTGCTTTGACCCCCGTAGATGTGGTGCTCCTAAGGGCTGCTCCTTTTTCTTGAGAATTGGATGAACCCAAAATCTTTGTTTCCTTTTCTTGTTTAGAAACATCAGGACCAGCTCATCATCGCTTGTCGTTCACTCTATTTTTTCTGTAGTGCTTTTTTTTTTTTAGGATTTTTGATTTTTTTTTTTTTTAGAGTATTTTTTTTTTTTTTTTTTTTTTTTGTGGTGGTGGTTGGTGTTTTGTGTTTTTTTTTGTTTGTTGTTGTTTTTGTTTTTTGTGGGGGTT
>VURO01049082.1:54420-77180 GCA_015108175.1 Pelvicachromis taeniatus | reverse complement strand
TGTGAGAGTCATGTTTTTTGATTTCTCCAGTGCTTTCAACACAATCCAGCCCTCGGTGCTAAGGGGGAAGCTGCAGGGAGCGGGAGTAGACCACCAGTTGTCCTCGTGGATTATTGACTACCTCACCAGTAGACCTCAGTATGTGAGGCTGCGGGACTGCGTGTCTGAGGTGGTAGTCTGCAGCATGGGGGCCCCACAAGGAACAGTACTCGCCCCTTTCCTCTTCACCCTGTACACTGCGGACCTCAGCTACAACACGGACACTTGCCATCTCCAGAAGTTCTCAGATGACACCGCCATTGTGGGTCGGGTGTCGGAGGGGAACAAACTGGAATACAGGGGGGTCATCAATGACTTTGTCAGCTGGTGCGAACAGAACAATCTTCGCATCAATGCCAGCAACGAAGGAGCCGGACAACGAAGGAGCCGGACAACGAAGGTTCACCAGTGAACATCCAGGGTTTGGACATTGAAACCTCAATAACAAACTGGACTGGTCCACGAACACAAATGTCCTGTACAAAAAGGGTCTAAGCCGTCTCCACCTGCTACGGTGGCTGAGATCTTTTGGGGTTAACAGGACTCTTCTTAGGACATTTTATGACACTGTGGTGGTGTCTGCCATGTTTTATGCTGTGGTCTGCTGGAGTGGTGGGATGGCAGAGAGGGACAGAGGGAAACTTAAAAAACTGGTCAAGAGGGCCAGCTCTGTCCTGGACTGTCCTCTGAAGTCCATCGAGCAGGTTGGGGAGGAGAGGATGTTGTCTAAGCTAACATCCATCATGGACAACACCTCCCACCCCCTGACTGTACGAGCACTGAGCAGCTCGTTCAGCAGTAGACTTTTACACCCACAGTGTAGGAAGGAGCGCTACCGCAGGTCGTTCCTACCAGCAGCTGTCAGACTGTATAACACAATTTAACATGGTTATCCCGCTCATCAGCTGTCTGTTCACTGTACATTTCACCTGAATCACCCCCCCCCCACCCCCACACACACACAAACACACACAAACACACACACTCTCGTGTACATATCTCTGTACAATTTTCTATATATTTCTGTACTATCTGCATATATAAACCCATTTGCTTATGTATATAAAACCACTTTTTGTGTTCCCCCCTTCTATATTTATATTCCCCTTGCTAAAAGAGCTATGTAACATCAGAATTTCTCACTCGTGGGATAATGAAGGTTTATTCTATTCTATTCTATATATATGTCTGGTGTATACAGGTATATACGTCATAAAGAAATCCACAACAGTAGCCAAACAATAGATAAAACATGAAGTGATACATACTCTCCTTTGATCTCAGTGCAGTTTCCCGAGGCTCCAGAGTAGACAACCGACTTGTCATCGTGAAATACAATGTATTGCCTGCAAAACTTAACAGTATCGTTCCTCTCCAGATCCCGCTGGTTCCATTCTGCAGAAGAAAATAAACATATAAAAAATATATATAATTAACGTGCATCATTACATGCCATTCTGATCGTGTTAGCGTGCAGCACCTTAGGTGTACCTGTGTAGATGTTGCTGTATTTGCCTCCATACTGAGAAGTGATCACGGGTCCCACATCTGCTCTGGTCAAAGATGGATAGAGGCTGAGATCTTTGTAGAGTTTGGCAATTTCCTTCGGGTTGGTTACCACCTGACAGCACACAGCAGAAAAACTCACACTACGTCTCAGTGACAGCAGCTGCCCAACAGCTAACAATGCCCTACTCATCTTGTTGCTATAAAGCTAACCATCAGGGTAAAGTTTATAGGCTATCACTCACACTATTTACCGGTAAAAAAAAAAGGAAACCAGGTGTTAAATATAAGTCAAAATAAAGCAACACCAATGCCTTCAACAAAGAAACCAATTAAAACAGTTTGTTTGCTTCGAGTGGCATTTGTCCGATTTAACAGTATCCACATGACCATGAACTTCCTGCAGAAGAAAACAACTGAATCACTGTCCGACTGCTAGCTTGACTCGGAAACTGGCTAACGTTCAGTTATTACCCTCCAAAAAATCGTGACAGCGTAATTGCCGCCCGCTGTAAATTTGCACCTATTAGGTAACAGATTTTTGGACATAAAATCCACACAAAATTAACGTTAGTTCGCCAGCTCCACTTGAATCATACCTGTGACTCCATAATAGGAACGGCGTGTGTCGCTAGTCTAACTATCAACCAGTTAACGGCACAAAAAAAGAATACATACGCCAGTACAAAGCTAGCCATAAAGTACACGTTACCGCTTCCTGCTGTTACTTAAAAAATAAAATGCTTCATAAACAGTTTCTGAATGAATAAAGCATCGTTATTAAGTTAAGGCATACATATTAAGTATAGATGAATAAAAGCACTCTAAAATGTGTTTCCGATAACTTAGAACGCTGTTCACTAAACAGAGGTGCTATGCATATGCTTTTATTTTGTAAAACAATCGCTACTGTGACACTTAACAAGAAGCAGTACACAGCAAGTATGAAACTTTTTAGATGCCCTCTTGCACTGTTAAACCAGCTTTTACACTACTTTACATAGCGTTAAGTGAAATATCTTAACTATCTTATTGTATATCACAAGAGAGAGACGTATATGGGGAAAATAGGTGATTACATAATTTTATGAGTTGTATTTATTTAATTCTTGCGTGTATGACAGCTACTGCTCTGGTTTTGTCAGTCAGCTGGGGTAGGTGGGGTCACAAAGAGCCAAGATGGCTGATTTCGAGGAGCCGCTGTCAGATGAAGAGAAGGTTTGGAGACTCTCTAATTCTTTGCTCAGCGATATTGTCCTCATTTGTAAAAGGGTGCACGTGTTATATGTTTATGTGAATATTGGAAAGAGAATAGCAGTTTTTGTTCTGGTGTAGAAATTATAAACTTCTCTTTTAAGCTACCATGAGCTAACTAGCCAACGCTAGTTCGAGCTTATAGTTGGCTAGCGGCTACGGGAACAAACATTCATTGAGGGGTTTAACCATCTTGGTACTGAGAAAAAAATGTTTAGAATAAAAATGTAATTTAAATAAAAATATCGTGATTAGTTTCCAAAATTAATATGCCAATGCCCATGCCAGTAACAATCACAGAGAGGGCTGTGTGGTCCTCCTATAGCGTTCGCTAACATTAGCAGCTACCATTACTTTGCCTTCGATTTCTGGGTCAAACAGATTTCGTTACAGCTCAAATACTTATGTTTGCATCACATGACTTAAGATCAGGATACAGGTGCCTAGAGTTAAGATGAAGCCTGTCGGTGTCAATCTTCGCAACGCCAGCTGGAGGCACGCGTTTTAGCATTGTCGAGAAAAGGTAACTATAGGTAAGGCATCTGAACAGGAAGACAAAGTGGCGATAACATTCTTCTGATAAAATCAATCTGCTGACGTTCAGATTGGAAAAGGGCGAGGCGACATATTGTTTATGAGGCACTGACGAGCAGTGTTTAAATTCAGTGTCCACTGCAGATGACATAGTCTATAAATCCTTTATTTAGTCAAACTTGCTCTCTGCTAGGTGAAAGTCTCGACTGTTGCAAAAGAGATGTGAGCTATAAAGTTACACTGACTTATTCACAAGAAAAGCTAGCAACCCAATTCAAAATCAGTAACAAAATCTGTTGTTAATTGGAATGTTTTTTGAATTTGTTTAAATTTGTTTAAATGCGATTACTTACTTCAGCCGAAATGGCAAAAGCCAGAAGAATATTAGGTTTCAATCTGTGCGGTCATACCTAAGTCAATGTACAAAATATTTGCCCTCAAAAGTGTCTAATAAATGCCATTGAGTACAAAATGGGGTTTACAGACTCCAGGCTAATCAGACATTGACAAGTCTGGTTTTGGCAGTCTGTCAGATATTACGGACTTTGTACCAGGGAGGTGAGAGGGTAAAAACATTTAATGTTTGTACCTTTGTGTTTATACATGAGATCCAGTGGGTTAAAAATAAATAAATAAATAAATACAAAAATTCCACTTAACCAGTCAAGCTCACCAAAAATCCCCTCCTACCTTTCCCATGAAATGAAATGTTATTGTATTTTATTTTATTTTTAAACTGTGCAAAATGGTTTTGCGGATGGATGGATGGATAAGACATTTTTGTCAGTAACATGGCAGTAAATGAGAGAAAATCTTGTTGTTGTTTTTTTCCCTCAAAAAAATAGAACAAGCTTATTGCCTATTCGACATTACATGCTGTAGTATTGTGAATTACCATGTATACAGACCTTCCAAAGGCCCATTCTGAGTCAGAAAAAGCCCTCATTATGGCTGAATTAATTGGTGACATTGAATTTGTGTCCACAGGTCCGCATAGCCGCTAACTTCGTGACACATGCCCCCCCTGGAGAGTTCAATGAAGTCTTCAATGGTAAGAAGCAGATGTAGAAAGATGCCTTTGATAATATCACTGACTTATGTATTATACTTTGCTTCGAACAATAATGATAACTTTGTGTCTTGAGAGATCTATCCAAACATTGGTTTATTTTTCTCTTTGTAGATGTTCGTCTTCTTCTCAACAATGACAGTCTTCTTAGGGAGGGGGCTTCACAGTAAGTGCTGCTTAGTTATGCATATGATGAAATTTCCATATGGGAAATTTTTCCGTTCAGAGATGTTTATCATTCCTTAAATGTTTAAGGCACTTTTTTTTTTTTTATACATTTGATGCCATTTTATTAATAGCTACTTTGTTTTTCTGCCAATTTTATTTCTTCAGCTCCTTTGCCCAGTACAACATGGATCAATTTACACCTGCCAAATTAGAGGGATATGATGAGCCGGTATGTTTGGATTTTTAAAATCATTCATTTAAATCAATCATTTTTGTGCTCCCCTGAAGAGTTAGTTGATCACGTTTCGATTTATCAGTTGATCATGAGAAACATCTGAGTACTTCTG
This sequence comes from Pelvicachromis taeniatus, assembly GCA_015108175.1. NCBI lineage: Eukaryota > Metazoa > Chordata > Actinopteri > Cichliformes > Cichlidae > Pelvicachromis > Pelvicachromis taeniatus. The sequence continues at coordinate 72,263 of VURO01049082.1, read as the reverse complement.
TGTGATATGCATTTTTGTTTCCAGTCCTGAAACAATTTTCTGATGAGCCCTAAATAATCAAATAAATATTAAACCAGCCAACTAAGAAAATCTTGGTTCAAGCGTAGTCATTTTCATTTAAGGCGAACAAATATGTGCAACAGGGTTATTCACTCTTTCTTATTTCTTCATTTAAGGTCCTGATCACAGAGCATGGTGACTTGGGTCAGGGACATTTCCTCGATCCTCGCAACTGTTTATCATTCCGTTTCGACCACCTAAGAAAAGAAGTGAGCGACGTGCAGCCATACGAAGGAGAGACGGCCCTAAGAAGTTGGAGAGATGCCTGTGATACTGCCCTTAGTGCCTATGTGAAAGAGCACTATCCTACTGGAGTCTGTACGGTAAGGTGCTTTTAAAACAATGACAATATGGTCATTATAGGCAACATTGCCTGCTGCTTACCCATAACAACTATGTGTTGCAGGTATATGGGAAAACAGTTGATGGTCAGCAAACGATCATAGCCTGCATTGAAGGACATCAGTTTCAACCCAAAAACTTCTGGTAGAGTATACTTCCTGAAAACAGCAGATAAAATATGCATATGTGAATATATCTAAATATAATAGAATATTTTATTTTCTATAATGTGGCTCTGTCACAGAAATGCTTAGAAATATATTATTCTGGGTAAAGGGGGTTATTAGGTATCTCAGTGCTTTGTGCTTCCTGATGAGCTTGTTTGTAACATAAGTCTTCTTTTATTTTCCCTGACAAAGGAATGGTCGCTGTAGGTCAGAGTGGAAGCTTACCATTGGTCAGTCCACTGCTCAGGTGGTAGGAGTATTGAAAATCCAGGTCAGTGTATACATTGTCATAAATAAGGAGAAATATTGTTGCAAAATATTGGTTTGATAATGAACTTCTTTTTTTTTTTTTATTATTGCAGGTGCACTATTATGAAGATGGGAATGTGCAGCTGGTTAGCCACAAGGAGGTAGAAGACTCCATACCAGTGACTGTAAGTAAAAATATTAGTCTGTGGGAGTGCTGATGTATGTAAACAATGGGCCACTCTCATCTGACTGTGCCAGCTTTGTATGAAGACAAACAAGGTCTCTCACATCTTTTTTTTCTTTTTTTTTTTTTTAATGTCAGAATGAGATCCAGACAGCTAAGGAATTTGTTGACATTATTGAGAATGCAGAAAATGACTACCAGGTAAGCTAATCTTTGCTGACTACATGCTTAAATAAAGTGATTCTGATTCATGTACATTACAACTGATGTTTGTTTCCCTTCTCCTTTTTCTCCTTCAGACTGCTATCAGTGAGAACTACCAGACCATGTCTGATACGACCTTTAAGGCCCTGCGTCGTCAGCTTCCTGTCACACGCACAAAGATCGATTGGAATAAGATTCTAAGTTACAAGATTGGCAAGGAGATGCAGAATGCTTAAAGGAAGGTCGCGGACTGACCAGGGAGATGCATGCTCCTGCTGGCCCACAACCCATCTGTACCTGCGCAAGGACTAACCAAAGCAAAACTATATCAATATGGGGCAAGGAAATTAAAAAACCACCACAAAAAAATAAATAACTGAAGGTGTCCGGACTGTTAGGCACAGATGTCTGTCTGTTGCAAGGAATGTTCAATTATGGAAATAATAATGGTTTAGAAAAAGTGGTTGTATGTTTTGAAAGGACTGTGTTTGGACAGGGCTGTGCTCAGGACTGCAGCATTAGAGAAGTACATTTCCTCTGCCATCTAAGGATCGCAGACCTTAGATGCTAATATGAGAAGTTGTGTATATATTCTTTTTCTTAGTAAAACTGATGAATAACTATTACAGTTTTTGGCACACACAGAAAGAACCAGGATGCACAAAGTAGCTCATGAGAGAAATTAAGCACACCACTTATCAGGGTTAGATTTTTTTTTTTTTTTTTTGTAAGAGATTTTGTGTCATTGTGGTTACCGATAAATTAGAACTCAAGTACATGAGTAAAATCAAAAGACTGACAAAACGTTGAGTAGCTGTTATCTGCCGTGACAGTTTAACTGTCCGATACCAAGCTCTTAGTCTTTTTGAAGGAACATGGGGCATAGTTACACACCTCAAACAAAATTGACAAGTATTTCTTCCTGTTGCAAACATTTAAAAATAGCACAATCCTTAGCATAGCTCTGTTCCTGCACCTGTGTGGTTGTCAGTATGTGTTACAGCAAAGGGAATGTTGTTTTCTGTTGTGATCCACTGACGTATGGTCTCTCCACCCATGCAAGCTATGACTGAAATAAGATAACGCAACTTCTATGATGCTGCATCTGCAATGCATTCTGTTCTTACTTTGGCAACACCCTCATTGCTGTACAGCTTTTCCTTTGTATAGAGGAAAACATATACTCACATTAACCAAGATTTATTTGCCAAAATCTCTTTCCTATGGTAAAGATCTCCATCTTCCCATCCACGTATGCAAATATCTATTTTAATACACAAGTTTTTGTTGGGAGTCTTAGTAAATTGCTCTGTTAACTGCAACAAACTGTTTGTGTACTGGTCTGCGCCAAGTGGACAGAGAGCAGGCGCCACATGGGGCAAGATCTTACTGTAAATGATTTCTGTAAGGCCACATCATACATTGTTTTACATCACTTCTGAGTAAGCAGACTCCAGATCAGTTACTTGTTAGCTATACTATGTGCTGTGTTTAACCCTTACAATACAATACTGTGTGCCGATCAGTGAACTTTAAGACTGTACTGCCCCATTCTGTTCAAATAAAGAGATTGAACACGACAGTTTTATTTCATTGTCTGCTCTTGATACAAAGCTTTAGATAAAACTCCAACCAAGATTTAAACAACTGAAATTGTTTTTTTAAAAGACACTAGGCTTTTAAGACATGGACAGTTTATTTGAAAAGCACAAAATTTTGCAGGGGTTCATGACATCCTTTATACAGGTGAAGGTCACTGACAGCAGTGTATGCCTTACAGATTCAAATAGACTGGCTAACATATTTGCTTGGAAGGAATCAATGGTTTTAAAGCCAAGGATCATACAGTAAGTAACAGGAAAAAATACAAAAGAAAAAATACAGTGGCATGATTGGAAGCTTTAGTGTCCACTCTTACTGACACTATAACTACAATTTATCACATAATAATGACACATAGTCCTCCCTGGACTGTGAAGCAGATGTCACTGGAAAAAAAAAATTGTAGACATACAGTAATGTAGTGCAAAGTGCAGTCTCCCTTTTCATAATACTCAGGTGTTTTCATGGTTAAGTGTAGCATAAAAACAGTACATGCAGGTGATGTTCATTCATAAAGAACTTTTTCTTTTACAGTATAATAAAGTTTTTAATTGAGAATCTCTACAAACTGCGTAAGAAGTCATTGGGAAAACATTTCAAAACTAAAACAGTGAAAACTACACATTTGCTTACATTTACACATTTTAGCCCTACACAGTGTATTTCTTTTAACATTATGTGACTGGTGTTTTTTGATTGTAAAACGACGAGCAGGTTCTGCTCATGATAAAGGAAAAGCTTTGTTATAAAATGACAAAAATTATAATAATTTCTTTAAAAAAAGAAAAAAAATCAACAGCGGCGTCCTGTATCTTTATATTGTAAATTGTTTTTGAATACTTTTAATATAGTGTCTAAAACAGCACATTTTCAATTATTACACAAACTCACAATAGTTGCACATAAAGAAATAAAGACAGCCAAGTGACAAAAGAAAAAAGAAATGCAACAAAAATAATCCATGTACTGTAGTTCATTTCAAATAGTTCTACTCCAACTTGCCAACTGTTGTATGGAGGTAGGCGAGCAGCAAAATCTGGATCTGACTGAACCAGTACAGCTTTAATTGTTTAGACTTCTGATTTGGAGTTTTGTTACTTAAGATGGATACTATGAAACTGCTGACATAACCCTGAATTGTTTAGCAGTTGTTAGGTAGTGTGACCTTGCAATTAACTGCTTGAAGATAAAACCAGGTCAGACTCCTTGGCCCCCTCCTGACCACTGCTACTGTGCCCACAGTTCCCCGTCAGTTCTGGAAAGAGGCTGGTTCGAGCAGAGTGACTTGGAGAGCCTGGAGTTGGACTCATGCCTGGCTTCTTGGGAGGAGTTGGGGGAGGGTAGGCCCTCTCTGAACGTGGAATGATAGGGGAGCGGATGCCTGGAGATAGAGGCCCTGAAGGCGACCTTCCTCCCGGAGGAGATGCTGCTAGATTGCGGTAGTCTGTACCAAATGGAGAGCTGCTGATTGGAGCCAGCTTGACTCCAGCCTGCTGATTGGTAAAGCGGGACAGCACCTGAGTGACAGTGTTGCGGGCCAACTGCTTAGCTGTGCTGTGCTCTGGTGGGGGAGGAATGGAGGAGGTGGTGGGGGAGAGGTCCCTCGGGGAAAGTGGGCCGCCATGCTGCTGCTGATCCAGCTCCGCCTGACTCTGGAACTTGTGCCTGGCAGCCTGGAACCGCTGATTGACTCCAGTCTGGTAGGAGGACTGATGGAAACCAGGACTGCCCAGACGCTTTGCCAGAACAGGAGAGGAGATGGGGGAAGAGGAGAGGGAAGAGGACGCTGTGCTGGAGGGAGAGGCAGGATTAGGGTGAGGGGAATGCAAAAGCGATCCTCCCCCATTTTCTACTACCCCACCATTATCTGCTCTTCTCCCTTCCTGTGTCAATTCTGTCTCTTTATGAGCGTGATGGCCGTTGACTTTTGACAGTGAGGTGGATTTAGGCGTGATGGCTATCTTTCCATCCAGCTCAGTCTGAACCGAGGTGGATACCGCCATCTTTTTGGGTATTGACCCTTTCTCCTCCATCACAGCTGCCTTTGCCTCTTCTTTAGATCCTTCAAGTTCAGCCAACCTCTTTTTCAGGTCCTCCACCTGTCTCTCAAGCTCCTTACTCCTTTCCTCCTCTTTTCCCAGTCTGACTTTCAATTGCTCGCGTTCTCTGTCAAACTCAGCCATCTGTCTCTCAGATTTGGCCTCAAGCTTGGCTGCCCTGCTCTTCTCATTTTCAAGAACAGCCCGGAGCTTCTCCAGGGCACTGGTCTCCTCTTGCAGCAACACGTGAAGTTGTGAGACTTTCTGGGCTTCCTCCTGAGCCTGGCTGCTGGCTTTCTGGAGCTCCAGAGTCAGAGTTGAGGAGAGCTGCTGCTGCTGGGACAGAGACTCCTCCACCTTGCTCACTACGTGGGCTTTGTCCTTCTCTAATCTCTCCACTGTTGCATGCTCCACTTCCAACTAGAAAGAGAATGAGAGACACACAAATGAAGTCATGGTTGCTCTGCCACATGTGACCACAAGGAGGCAAAATAGCACTGCTGTGTTACAGTAGATCCAACAGTGGAGTAGATACTTTTTTCTGTAAAAATACAAGTTTTCTGAAAAGTAGAGGTCTATTCACTATAACCAAGCTGGCAGCAATCATTTTTTTCCTGTTTCAAACATTGCTGTCTATTTTAGACCTGCTTTATATGTGATTTACTTATCTTCTGCATATTTTCATTATTTGCCAATGATCTTTATGACATTAACTCAAGTGACACTGAAATAATAATGGTATTGTCTCATCTAAAAAAATAGTGTTTTTTGGAAATTAGCATTTATTGTGAAATCTTTAGAACATTTCTCGGCTTCTAAAGAGCTTTGATGAGTATTAGAAGGAAGTGAGAGGTGACAAAATACAATCGTGTGTGTATTTGGTATAAGGCAGGAAGGCCTAAGGAAGACCGAGAGACGCTCAGGAAGCCTTTCTTACATAAGGTCCTTGTGTGAAGTTTATGTAGTAGCTGATTGTGTGCTCTCAGTGTGTGTGCTCGCCGGCTGACCTTGCATTAGACGTGAACATCCATTATCTCAGGCTTCCTGAGGCCATAAAGCCCCATGGCAACTAGTCAGCTAAACAATAGCCTCTTCCTCATCTGTTTCCCATGGAACATTTCTGTGCTTGTGCACACTAGTGCCTGTGTGTGTGTCTATACTTTTAACCGGACAAGCCCTCTCCACCCTACTGAGTTACACAGTGGAGTTTCACTGATGCTTCCCTGCTGCTGGGTTTTAAATCACCACCACAAGAACAAAAAAGGACACTGTGCAGACAGGGAGAGGTGAGGGAAAGGGAAGCAGGTTGACCAGATGCGCACATCTGTCAGCAAGAGAGGAACAATTTATATAAGACTTTAACATTTTATTTCACAAAGACAAACACACATATACACACACTTATTGTTTCAGGTATTTACATTCCAGTCTCACCTGTTGCAGTAGTTTATCTCTTTCTGTCTGCAGCATGAAGGTGAAATCAGCATGGTGTGCAGACTCCTGGACGTGTCGTCGTTTCTCCTCTTCCAAGTCTGCTATCATCTATCAAACATACAGCCGAAGGAAAAAAAAACACTAAAATTGTGAGTCTTCCACACATATCCCCACAGACCTTGAGCTTTGGAGTGGAAAAAGCTCCACATCCCCTCATTGCCCCTTACCCTTCTGTGTCTGTTTTCAGCAGCAGCTAACTGTCCCATCATCCTCTCCTGCATCCTCTTGCAGTGAGCCATGACCAGTTTAAGCACAGCCAGAGGATTTGGCCCCACTGCCCTTCCCTGCAGATGTGTGTGAGGTTCGGCGGCTGTGTTCTGGAACTCCATGGCGTCGTTGTCTCGCTGCAGGGCCAGGAATGGATCGCTGAGGTCATACTGTCCATAGCGCTCTTGGACAAAAGCATCTCTGTGCTGAGCCTATCGGAAATACACAAACATAGTTGCATTAATCTGTAATTTTGTTGCATATACAATGACAATAAATACATTATAGTCTATTCTATTCACATATATGAATACAGTTGTACTTTCCAAGAGATGCAGAAAATCAACTTGAACAAATATGAAACATTGAAGCACATGGTAACACCCATTTCTGTGTAGCATAGCAGGCAACAAGATAGAGAAAAAAAATCTACTATTAGATCTGTGTCTACAGTCATGTGAAAAACTAAGTACGCAACACGATTCAATAGCTTGTAGAAAGACCTTTTAGCAACAATATCTTGCAACAATATCTTGAAGTTTGTTTTCTGTGTGACTAAATCAGTCTCTCTTTGGCTCTCTTCTCTTAACAAATTTGGCGTTAGTTTATGCACGCCTCTCTTAAGGTCCTGCAACAGCATTTTAATCAGGCTGGACTTTGACTGGGCCACTGGAACACCTTGATTATTTTCTTTTTTAGACATTCTGTTGAAGATTTGCTACTGCGCTAAGGATTATGGTCCTACTGCATGACCCAGTTTCAGTTACATCCTCACGAGTGACTCCAGAACACTAAGTTCATACTCAAAGACTATAAGGTGCTCAGGTCTCATGGCTGCAAAACAAACCCTAATTATTATCTTTATATCTCTGTGACTGACATTTGGTAGGAGGCATTTTGTTTTGTCCCAAACATGCATGCAGATTAATATGTGAGTACATGTTCAGACTTGACTGAGCAGAAACCAGTGTGTTTTTTATGAATGCCAGTATATGGGTTTGATAGGATGAAGACTCTTTTCCACACTGTGGCACAGAACCAGAAAGGGATACCATTATCACTGGACATAGATTAGGAAGCGTGTGTTTGTGTGATTGCAGGAAATCTGCGCTGAGTGATGTTATCGTCAGCCTGAGACCAAGCAGATGGTCATCCCCATCAAACCAAACACAAAGAGGTGAGGCATGGCTATCCAGTCCCCCCACCAGGGGCAGATGTTAACGCCTCCCCAGGGATGCAGGGGTGAATGTTTGTACCATAAAATCAGACACACACACACACACACACACACACACACACACACACACACACACACACACACACACACACACACACGACACACACACACACACCAGATCAACAGGAGAAGGAACACAAATGGATGCCTGCATGTTGTCTTTACATACCTACATTTACATAACTTATCCTCATAATTCCAACCAACGCGAATATCCAGCAGTGATCTTGGAATGTATTAAAATAATCTTTGATTTTGTTATTTTGGATTTGTAATATTTCTATAAATTCTAACAATTTCCTCATACACATCTAACCTTTCAGTAAAACAGATTAGCAGGATAGCACAAAAAATACAGAGACGCATTAAAACTGTAACAGCTTTGACATAACTGCTTATTTATTTTTCCGCAGCTGCTTTGACATTATTTTAACATTTCACGTTGCGTCATTATAATAGCTGACCTATTCTCTACACTGGCTGAATTTTATCTGTAAACGTGCAGATTCTTACTGTAGTATAAACATCAAACTGAAGTGAAGGAATTTACTGATTTTACTCTTTACCCTATGAACACTTACAGCTGAAATGCTTTAATTTTAAAAACATCCCAATAATATTGGAAAAAGAAGCTCTACAAATAGGAAAATCAGTGAATTAAACTCATACATCTAATTTTCTTTTAGGATTTTTTTTTTTTATTTGAGTATACTCCCTTCCACAAACTGCAACTTGTATATAAATGGTAGACTATTTATTATATTTGTTCAGACTGATTGCTTTATATCTATATTTAATTTGCATGAGGCTGAAAGATTAAAAAGACCTGCAGCCTGTAGCATAACATCAGCAATGCTGGTCTTACACTCCACACAGAACAACACAAAAGTATCTCTTTCATGGCTTTTTCTTGCCCGCATGCCTCAAAATACACACTTTCTGCTTTTTGCTTTCAGCATAGTCCCCAATGTAATATAACTGGAGCAGATTTAATTTCCTCAAATCACTTTAATTTAGTTAAAATTCCTAAACTGTCTTCATTATGGGTTGGCAGAATATTCGAGATTGAGCCACAATTACATGACCTCACAACATACAAGAGAAAATGGCAAACTACCATTAAAGGGGGAGGGGAGTTAACAGAAGACATAAAAAATGTGATGGTAAAGCATAAATATATCCTCATTAACCTTGTACATTACTAATTAGAGTAATGCATTACGTTTCAAATAATGAATCCAGGTCATGCTAGCAACACTGCCTTTTTAAAAAGGTCCTGTAAACTTAGATGCTTAAAATCAGTGGAGTGCACCACTTTCTGCTAAAATGCATATTTGAAGAATTTCTTAACACAATAACTAAACAATTAAATCCCTGGCTTACTTTTTTGCAATATATAACTGGTTATGAAGCCAAGAAACAGTAGATAAAGCAGATATTCAAAAGTAATTCAGGGAGATGAGATGCTTCAAATTTGGAAAGTGTGTCAGTAACTGAAATAACCTGCAGCTGAAGTGAGATAGGGGGAAAAGTATTTTGCAGATGTCTCTGTTTTCTTTCATCGCCCTCTGGTAGGTTTTAACACACAATCTCTGCATGGAGCCTATCTGCACATTAACCCACGAAGAAAAAAGGCACGAACACACTCAAACTGTGCTGTGATGCAGATGTACGCACAATAAATTTGACTACCCAGAGAGTCTAAAATGGGGTAGTTCATATTCAATAATTCATCACCCAGAACAGGAGCAGAAGAAAAGCGAGAGAAAAATACGGAGCTGGGCTAAGTAGAAGTAGAGCAGTGGTTCCTAAAGTGTGTGTGTGCGTGGGGGGGGGGCAACTACACGTAAAATAATTACACCATAAAGTTTTTTTTTTCTTACTTAAGGCTACATCCACGCGTACGCAGGTATTTTTGAAAACTGAGATTTTCCATTTTCGATTAAAAAAAAAATCCTGTCCACACGTGCAGTTTTGAAAAAAATATAAACGCAAATAACAAAGTCAAACGCTGGCAGGAACACGCCAAATCCTAGCTGTGTAGAAATGTTGGCCAATCAGATGTCTAGAAGCCTGGGAGGAGAAAAGTAAAGAGGGCTTTGTGCGCTCACCAAACCTTCTGAAAAGTTTTTGTGTTTTTCTGGAAAGGCAGCTAATTTTGTGTTACTTTTCAAGTGCGTTCATCATTTCAAATGTTAATTACTAAAGACGGTATTTTGGATTTTGTCTCACGGGCTCTCTTGGCCAGAGTTTATTCAATAAAGAAAGAAACTGAAAATTTTACGTTAGTCTGAGTGATTCATAATCATAAGTCAGTGGCTGGTGTAGACTCACAACTTAGGAATGGACAAAATGCATACAGCACACATAAATGTAATTTTGAAAAATTTAATATGTTCAAAACTGACGATGTTGGCGTCGGTTGGAGTGGTTGGAGAATGTGTGTTTGGAGGTTGTGTGGTTGGAGAATTGTTGGAGAAAGATTTTCTTGTAAAACAAAGGGGGGCCTAGCATATAAAGTTTGGGAAGCACTTAAGTAGAGCATGGTTAACTCTTATTTTCCTTCACTAAAACAGGAAGAATAGGAGATGATACACCAGGATACTCCAGTTTGTGGTGGGATTTTCTGTGGTGGTCAGAAAATCCCACCACAAAATAAAAAACTTTCTAGCCTATACTCTGCTTTAGTGCCAGACTTAAAATTGTGATTCACAAAGAAAGTTATTTGATAAAAGTACTTTCCTAAAGTTGCTGGGTAGTGTTGTTTTTAGCAAACTTGCCCCAAACTGATTAAATTTGTTTAGAAACTACCCTCAGCTGTTAAGTAATACACATTTCTATAAAGGAAACAACAGAAAGCCTGTTGGGATGATCTCAGGCTGATAATTTATTTATTTTATGTTAATGGAAAGTTAAATGACAAAACAGGTTAGTACGACTCACTTTTTCAGACCACTTCTTTCCTTTTATCATTTTCTTTGCCTTTTTTCTTAGCAAAGATTAGTGTGCATGTAAAGACATTTTGAAGCACACACACATATACATGCAGTGCTTAGAATCTTTCTGTAAAGCTCTCTGATGTCTGAAGCTGCTTTGCATGATTGAGGAGGAGAGCCGGAGGAGACGAGCCTCTTCATCTGACTTCACATATTAGCTGCAACCACAGCGAGGAGATAAAGTTGGAGAGACAGAGAGGTAGAGAGCTGTGAGCACAGTGACCTACATATTCTGTAGACCTCTATTCACCAGTGCAGATTTAGTATCACATAGTAATGTACAGCACCTGCAGGTCTCCTCGCTGACCTTGGATGTGAACTGTCAGATCTAAATGAGTGCAGTTGGAATGAGGAGGTCTTTAGTGTAATCTGATCACTGAAATCAAAGTACACTGTGGGCATGTGCAGCCAGCAGTGCTGAGCAGTTCTTGTTTACTAAAAAACTATCAAGCCTGCAGCATAGGAAAGGATTTTTAAAACATTTATCAGCATTACTGACTACAGATGACATTGATTTGCTTGGGTATGAGTCAAAACGCTATTGGGTGTAATAATGTATTACTTTATAATGACTGTTTTGCTTTCATGTTACTGTAATCATGTTGCATTTTTCAGGAACATGTTACTGGACTTAATTCAGTAACTGCATTGTGTTGTTACTTCCTTTACAAAGGTTCTGTTATCTGCACAGCAGGTGGATAACAAGGAGAAGGAAAATGGTGTAGCAGTATACAACTTTTCAGGAGTGGACATACAGTATTTGGGCATTACTTTTATTTTTATTGCAGGAAAGGACAAGAGCATGATAGTAAAGTGCAAACTGTATGAGAAACAGCCACATTATGCTACTAGCAGATCTTCAGTTCTTTGCAAGCCTCTGCAACGACAGCAAGGTAGCACAAACCTAGCCAAGAACACAAAGTGATGATAAAGCTGAGTGAATGCCAACCCCGGCCCGGAAGTTCAACAGGTAACAAATGCAGAGATGATCAGTTAGGCTTGGAGCCTCCGTTTCTTCCAGTTCATGCCGCTAAAGTAGAATCACAGTGGACGTCTCAATGTGCTGTTTTCATCTTTGTTTTGTGTTGTCGGCTTTGTGTTCAGACGTAAAAACTAAAAGAAAGATCATATGTGTGGGATTTGTAACAGCGATTTGTGTTGGTGTATAGGACTGCAGCCTAAGGTTTAATGTTAAATAAGTTAGTATAAGAAAAAAAAAGAGGCCAGCAACAAACAACCAAATTATCTCAGCCCCCAATCAACTGGACTGTAAAAATCCTCCTTTAAAATTTGGCACTCACACTACAATACAGGGGGGTCTCTGCCCTGCACTAATGAAGAACACTGCAGTGCCTGGAAACGTGTGACTAGACAAAACGTGAGTAATACTGTAGCAAAATGTGTGTGCGTTCATCTGTATTTTTGTGTAAAATTATGTTAATCTCATTATGTTACAGACTAGCTATGGGGATCCTCAGAGGGTTAGAAATGTGAAACTGAGTAGAGGAAGTAGGTCAGGAGATCACACAACAACACTGGCTTTCTTCCGTGGCGAATAAGCCCAAACATTTCTGAACTTTTCATTAGGCACATTTGACCGAGTATGAGTGAGCAGTTGTAGTGCGTAGTAGTGCATGTGTGTGTGTGTTTCTAAGTATGCAATTGTTGTCTGTGTGGACAAGGAGTGCTGCATCCCTGCAGCATGTTCTCTGCTCGCGTGAGCTCTCACTGCAGCTTTCACGCTAGCTACTGAAATCCAGGTCACACAGCACACACAGTCCATAAATCATCGCAAATGCTACGTGTGTGTGTGTGTCTGTGAGTGTGTGTGTGCGTTTTATAGGTGTATGGTAAAGGTGTCCAATGGAGGCAGAAAATGTAACATCCCAACTAAAGAATATGTAGGGAGGAGCCCTTTAATCATATCAAACACAAACTAACAGGATATTCAGAATGCCAATAGGAGCTCTTTGCTTTCACAACTGAAATCAGTTGCCCATAGTTAAAGCGCATTAAGTACTCTAATATTGATAATACTATCTATTTGCTGTATGTTTATCTACACATTTTTTAAGGACCCGATTTCCCCAAAGGTTCATTAATTTTTTGTCTTATGGGCCTAACGTTATCATGTTCTCTACCAAGAAAGCTATTCAGACTTAAAGGAAAAGGTGAAACCTTGGACCATTAATTTTTTTTAAATCAATCCAATTGGATTGGCTTAGCTCTAACCCTCAGTTATGGTCATGTGTTGCATCAAGAGGTCAGTGACGGGATGATACTGCAAATTCAAGAAACTCAAATGAGTTTTCTGGACTCAAACTGAAAGATATTTGGAGATATTTGGAGAACTGCAGTTCTTTCTCACTCAGAGGAGACAGTTTGAAGCCAATCTGATCCAAATGATCCCTTTACTTTGATTAGGACCTGCCCCCAAAAGTCCCAAGAGGGCTTTACCTGACCAACAAAGTCATCATTATAGGTGAAATAAGGTCCAGGTTCAGGGGAGGCCAAACCATGACTAATATTGCTTCAAGATATAAGATATGCAAAAGGTTTTGGGGGGTTTTTTTGCCTTTTTTGGAACCGAACAACATTGTTGGTGTTAAAATACTATTTTATGGGTTATAAACTGTGTTGTCTTTGGTCTACTTAGATTCAACTAAAGAAATGGGAACAAATTATTTGTTTTGTGACAGGCTGTTAATAACAAAGTGTCCAAAGAAACCGTTTAAAACTGGAGAACTATTGCTCAAGACCACTGGAAGCAAAAAGTAAAGAATCATCAGAATTTGAAATCATTAATAGTGCTTTACCAATCCACATTCACTCATATAAACATTTATATAGCACCTTAAATGTCTCACATTTGCGCTTTCGCCATGTGCTCAAATTGTGGGAGGAAGCTCACACAGCCACAGGAAGAACATGTAAACTCTTCTTGCTGTGATGAAAGTGCTATTCCCTGCTGCCAGTGTTTCTAATCACCACAGTTACAAAGATATGAGGAGTCGGTTTATTGAGATGAACAGCTAAAGATGCTGTTCCATTAAATCACTGCAGAAAAATGACACACAACATGATGATGTAATTTAAGACTGTAAAAGTGTGAACAAATAATAATAACCCTCATGATTGTTTCATGTATTTCTCTGTAAAGGTGAAAAAGGTTGTGGTTTTGTCAAATCAATATAATGCCACTACGTGGAGATAACAGCTGGATAGAAAAGACCTAGTGTTGATGTCATTTTTACACCAAAGAGTATTGACAATTCCCATTGATCATATACAGTATGTGAACAACTCCATGACCAACTCTAAGCGGTGTTATTGCAAAATGGAAGTGTTAAGGAACCACAGGAAGTCAGCCATGAAGTGGCAGACCATATAAAGTTTACAGGTCACTGAGGTGCACAGTGCATAAAAATCATCAACTCTCTGTTGGCTCAATAAGTGCAGATTTCCAAACGTCCTCTGGCATTAATATCAGCACAAAAACTGTGCTCCACGAGCTTCATGGCATCAGTTTCCATGGCTTAGCTGCTTCTGTAGGTGTAATGTGTAGGTGGACCAATATTTTTATACATATAGTACATCTTGCACTGTAACTCTCCTAAAACGATGATTTCAAATGTTGCAGTTTTGCAGTTTTGTTATGTTGTGCATTTGGTTGTGCACAGGTGGTGTCACCTGTAGACTTCTTTATACTTTAACTAAACTAACAAGTGTGTCGTCATTAAAGGGTAACTTCATGGCAAGTATAAAATAGCAAAGAATTATAAACTTGCCACTGGTGTAATTTTCGTTACCTCCAAAACAAACAAAGTTAGGATTCGCTGTGCTCTGCGGTCATTCAAATCAAACATTTATTTTTGAGCAGGAGAACACGGCGCAGAGCAGTGGGAATGAATAAATGAATGACTGAATGGGGACCGTGGGGACTGTTTTCATGGGTCAGATCCTGTTGTTGTGGGGTATAACCCAACCATCCTGCTGACTCTCTATCAAATATTCACCACCTCCTGCAGAGCCAACATTTAAACACCATCATCTAGCAGAGAGGGAGGGCAGAGAGATGGATGGGGGTTTGGAGAGGTTAAGGACATTCATAATCCAGAGCAAAGAGAATGCCTGCTCCTATAACCGGTCCTCTATTTTGGGAAATCCCTGTCTGTCTCTCCTGTGCCACTGAACAAGAACACTGAAGTAGTTGGATTAAAAGGGGAACAACTTCAAAAGCATGAATTGATTGTGCATCTACTGTACATCTACTGTGTTCTCAGTAAAGGAGGACTGACTCTTGATTCTGGAACAATTCTATTATTACCTCCATTTTTAAATGCAATTGGAGCGCACGCGCACATGTGTGTGTGTGTGTGTGTGTGAAGACATATTAAATCCAAACAGCAATGTGTGCTTGTCCTTGATCTAATACAGATTAGATGAGCGCAGACACACATACACACACACACACACACACATTTATAATGAGATTTAAACATTCAATTCCATTATTTTGGCAGTGTGCGTGGCATTAAAAGGTTGAGGTTGTTTTTTTGGTTGGTTTTTTTTAAAACAGCCGCAGGCAACCCCGTCCTTAGATCTGACCGTTTTCATCTACACTCCCTTAATGCCTTCTTTCTATTCTGGCTCTCCTCTGATAGCAGAATGTGTGTCAGAGATCCAGAGATAAATTTTGAATATGTATGAGGAGGAGGTGGAGGAGAAAGAAACTGGGGCAGGGAAAGCGGAACATCATGACCAGCGGTTTGTATTGATCAGCACAGGAGAAGATGTGCCTACACAGCAGCTTCACTTTCACGCTGATGATGAGTGGTGTAATGCATGGTTGTATATGGAGGGTCCTAATGAGACTTTGACTGACCTTGACTGCACCCATCACAGTGCTGAAGGCAAAAGAGATCACAAAGACAGTCGTGCAAAGTGTGTGTTTCATACCTCCCCATAATCTGTTGTGACCACAAGGGTTCCATCTCCACAGGAGTTGACGGTGGCTGGAAGCAGCTGCTCCTTCTCCCTGACCCAAACACGGGCACCCTGTAACAAGCACACAAATCACAGATGTTAAGCAACCAATAACTGCATCTCTAAATAGGTGAGATTTTAAATAATTCATCTTCTTAGCTACTTTGGTGCACTCCCTTATTCACAATGTGTTGCCACAGCTGCGTGATTGATTTGTCAGATTTTTCCAGCGGATGCCCTTCTTGATGCGATCCCAAAAGGATTTATATCTCCTCTTGAACCTTGGAATCAAACTGGAAATCTTTCACTTGTTAGGGAAAAGTGTAACCCACTAAATCAAGTTGCCAGGCTAAAATTCACCTGGATAAACTGTATTGATGTAAGTAGTGGCTAATTATTTCTGCTTTGAGTGACTTCTTCCAAGTTTGGCTGTGCTCAGATGTGCAATGGTACATTTTGTTTTAAACCTAGTTTTTCAAGCTAGAACTGACTTTCTAGAATGGTGAAGCACAAGTGCCTGCAGTTGGCGTCTTTATGGTTTTGTGAAAAGACTTCATTCGTGGTCAGAAGAAGTGTGTTCTTCCTAAATCTTTCTAAACAGACTTAGTCCTCCTTCACACGGTCACTGACCTCTGACCTGAAACCCATTAAACGGAGTGCAACAGAGGACAGATGAGTCAATGGAGCGACTGAAGCGCTGGAAAAATAGGAGCAGCACCAGACGTCCACTTGTACAGTTTAGCTTAAAGTGTTGCATCGCTTGTGAATTTACCCAAGCACTGCCTCTAAAAGAGGTCCAAGAAGTGGTGTCAAATGTAATCAAAACAATACTTGAATAAAAAATGTTGAATAATGCTTGCTTATTTTATTAACGACTATAACTCCAACCACGGGGAGCCTGCTGGAGGCTGGTGTTGTGTTACTACGGTATAAAATATATCCACAGACAAGAAGCTATTAATGAAAAACACTTTACATCAATAAATGCTTAAAATGTGCTTACAGCTGAATACAACTACAATTCTCTATACTCTGTTAAGTGTTTGAATTCAAAACAGAGGAAGTTAAAATAAAAGGTTACACTGTCAACAGAGAAAACACACAGTACTGTCGTTTGTTAAGGAGAAGATCTCACTAGAGAGCTGAATTTTGTGCACTGAAATTGATTTAAACTATTTATTTTCTACATTGTGCTCTTACATATGGAATGTGTGACAGGCTTTTTTCACTATTTCTGACAAATTAGTCATAATAATGGTGATTTTTGTGGGTGGCTGAATCACATTGATTGCATTCTTGTTGATGTTAAAGACTTAAAAAGTCTTAAAAAGATGGATGGATGGATGGATGGATGGATGGATGGATGGATGGATGGATGGATGGATATTACAGATGGACTTTTATTTAAAAAATAGAAAGATGAAATAGTCTTGAAAGATTTCCGGCTCCATGAGTGCATAAAGCTTTTCTTTTTCACCCTTTTCCTTTACTTTCTCATTTTATTAAATCATGATCTCCCACTGTTGTTTTTCTTTCTGAAATTCTCCATGATTTCATGTCTTAAACATAACTTCTGTCTCTCTCATCTCTCTTTCTCTTTATATGTCACCCATCTTTTATCCCTCCCCCCTCATTTCTCATGTCGCTGTTCTTTAGATCTTGCCTCTCTTATCATTCCACTCTTCATTAATCTTCTATCTGCCCCACACTGCATTTTTCCTTTCCTTTTTCCTCTGCTCTGTATTGCTCACTCTTGTCGTCAATACTGTTTTCCTTCAGCTTGTTTTTTATGCTGCAAGTCTTTCCAGTATATTTTGCTGTCCATCTGTGTCTATGTATCCCTCGCAGAGAATCACTTAATGCCTAAATGGCTCAATCTGAGACCCCTGTCTGTAATTGAAGGCACACCAAGAGCCTTTTCAATCAGAAAGTCAAGTACGCCTGTGCAATCAGAATAAATTATAGTGGAAGTGAAGATAAGACTTCACCCACACACACACACACACACACACACACACACACACACACACACACACACACACACACACACACACACACACACCCACGACCACACAC
>VURO01049082.1:12904-41865 GCA_015108175.1 Pelvicachromis taeniatus | reverse complement strand
TGAAAAATGATATCTCATGGCATGCACACACACACACACACACACACACACACACACACACACACACACACACACACACACACACACACACACACACACACACACACACACAAGACCATAACAGTGAGGGGAAAACATCCCAAAATCAGAAAGAATAACCAATAAGGTCTCCAAAGTCCACAGTTTGGTATAAATAGACAGACAGCTGGTTTATGTGATGTGGACCGCATGAGGCTTTCATTCTTCTTTTCACAGCACCAGGCTGCAGGGGCCAGGTGCAGCTTTTAGGAGCCCAGCAGGCTGAGGCCTCTCTTGGGTAGAGCATAAGCTCAGCCTGTTCCCCGTGGAGCCCTGGAGGTATAGGGGTGGAGAGGCTCCTGTGTGCATGCTTGGAAGTATTATTTAGCTGTAACCCCCATCTTCATCAGGGTGACAGTTCAAAAACTACACCCTGCAGCAGGGCCTCATGCAAGGTTTGTGTTTGTGAGTAGACACATACACACATGCATGTTCATAAACACTGAGAGCCGATCTTACTGATCATTTCTCTGATCTCATTTTTAAAGGAAAAGAAACATTGGTACTCTGTAACTTTCACCGGCAAAGACCATGTACACACACACATAATCACTAATGCACCAGTACAGTATAGATGACAACTCAGTCCCAAGAGGAAAAGGTGTTTTATCACAATGCATTCAGATTCCATCACAAGTTTGTTGACATACAGATAACAAAAGCAACAGTTCCCTCAATTTGATCAGGTGGCCTTCAGCAGTGCTTACAAATTATAATTGACTATAAAATTATCTTTTTTTTTTTTTTTAAAGTGTGTCTTTTAAAGTTTAATGAAGCCTCACGCTGAAGGACACAAAGATCATTTGCTATTTTATGTGAAAAGAGATGATCCTTTCTTCCTGAATCGCTCTCTCTCTCTCTCTCTGTCTCTCTGTCTCTCTCTCTGTGCTAATTCAGGATATAATCACACAGCATTTCAAATGCACTGGAATCTGGAGGCAGATATACTGCATGATAACTTAAAGATTTTAAGCACTGATTTTACACCTATTGACTGGGGTTTATCACACTAAGACAATTCAGGTAAAGTGAAGCAAAGTGGAAATGATTAGTCGATTTATTGATTAATTGATTAAATGCTCAGCACAAATTAATCAGACAAAGTTTTAATAATCATCTTTAAAATTTACCAAAACATTTTTTTCTACTTCCAGACTGTCAAATAGGAAAAATTCCTACTTTCTTCTGTTTTTTCACTGTAGTTGAAACTGTCGGGTCTCAGAAGTTGCAAAACGGATTCCACAAAATATCTCTCAAGCAAAACAAAAATGTCTAGGATGAAAATACATATTGTTTCCAGTTCGAGTTTTAGCTACGCAACAGTATCAGTAACACTGATCTTCTTTTTGATTATCCATCAGCACTAAACCCCTCCCAGCTGGTGCGTGAGGGGGCTTTAAACAAATGCACTGACTGTATTTTTGATTTGGGTTTACATGAGTCAATAGAGCAAAAGTAACAAATTTGCCATCATCCAACGTTCACATGTGTACAGGAACACATACATTGAAATACACAGACAAGAAAGTATGGGCTATTAAATTCTCATTACCATGACAACACCAGGACTGAGTGACCCTCAGCAGTGAATTGTGAGATGGATTTTGTTCCCTGTAAGTCAGGAGCAGAACTCTGCTTACTCATCTGACCACAGTTCACTCTTTCTCCTTGATGTCTCCTTCTCCTCTTACCGTTACACTGAATATTTGTGTGGGTGTGGGTGGGTGTTGTGGACAGATCATCAATAGGTCTGATGGTACTCTGGGTGAAAACTTGACAGATTACTGAAGAGGCCAGAGCCAACGATGAGCTGAGCATGTACAGTGGTGTGCCACCCCTCATTTCTTTACAGTTTGCTTCCAAGGAGCCACATTTTCTCCTAATTCTTTCCATATTTTTAAAGTGGATCTTGAGCAATAGCTCTCCAGGCTAGGAAGGTCTTTCAGAGTTTTTTCTTTGGGCATTGGCTTCCTTTAGTTTTTCTCTAACTTTCAGTCCAGGCCATATACTTTTTCATTTTCAGAGGAATGGTTGTTTGTTTGTTTGACTTAAAGAAACTGGACAAGTGGAGGACAAAAAAAGAAGTCCCTGAAAACTATCTACAGCAGATGAACAGTATCTCTCCAAAGGAATCTAGTCAGGAGAGATGTACAACACAGAGTGGCTGATTTTCAGCCATTGGTGTCAAAATTAATTTATCTATAAATACAGAAAAAGGATTTTTGATCCACCAAGCAATATCATTTGGAAAGCTTTAGAGGGCTTGTTGTTCGGCATGACAATGATTCCAAACACACTGTCAATACAATAAAAGTAAACCTAAATAGAAAAACATACAATGGAACACTATCAGTCACGGATTGGCCTCTCCAGAGCCCAACCTGAACATTCCTGAAGCAGTGTGGGATCATCATGAAAGAGAACAGAACAAAAGGCAACCAGCATCCAAAGAAGAGCTTTGAATGTCCTTCAAGAAGCCTAGAGAACTACCCCTGAAGACTACTTGAAGAAACTGCAAGAAAGCCTGTCAAGAGAGCTCAGGCTATGTTCAATATCATACCAAATATTGACTTTCAAGGTAATTTGTATTGTGAAAACTAAGTTTTTACCTTATATACTGTATTTCCACCTACAGTGCCTATTTCCCACATTCGAGGTTGGATCAAGACTTTTGCACCATGCTGTGATTTAACAATTGACTTGACTGACTGTGTGCATGTCATATGTTGCGCGTGCTAGCAGGCATCACTCCCGGTGATACAGGCAATGAGTTTTATGAGCTGAGCACCCATAAATCCTTCTACATTTATTACCATCTTTCATTTTAAGTCTTTGATCTTCTGTGACCTTCCCCTCTCACTCTGGATGTGTTTATGGTTGTCTGAAAGGACACGCTGATTGAAAGAGCTCCAGATAAACTCAGCGTGAAATGTCCCAGTTGATCATCAACCTTACTTTGTAGTGATTAACTGTGTAAAAATGGGGCAATCCAAAATAAGGCCTGGGGGCTAGGTTCTCAGCAAGTTCTATAAATGGTCACACAAAGACAAAAAAGCATTGTGTGGTCAGATACATGGACAGATATGGATCCCAGAATAGGTTTTAGGTTACATGGGATCACAGGGAGTATGTAGTCTGTGTTTTGCATTGTTTTAATTTATTTATGAGGTTGCATTCTTATGAAAAAAGTCAATTTTTCCATGCAATGTATTTCATTGATGGTTGCAGATGGGTCATCCTTTGCAGCCACCTCTATGTGATAACTTTCAAGCTTGTGAGCAGAATAAACTAAGGTGGGGTTTTGTTGTTTATTTTGGATTTTTCCCAATTACATTATATTTTTCACTAACAATCCCTTGTCAGAATCGATAAAATAAATGAAAAGTAACAAAGGAAAATGTATTACAAAATGGCCTCCAACTGATTTACGACTCTGCCTCCAACATTCACATTATGAGGAAGGCTTTATGTTCCAGATTTTCCTGCCATCATCCTCAAATATCAGCAGTTGGGTTTTTTTAGGAGTTTCATATACAATCTTTTATTCGTCTTCAACTATGTTAATCAAATTATGTTTCATCTCTTTATTCAAACAGTCTTGTGACATGTATATATTTAAAGAAATAATTTAAGAAGTGGATAAAAGACTTGCAACCCTTGTCATTTAGAGCACTGTAAGATTGTATTATGTGCCCACTGGCTATTCTTCTTTTATGAAAATACTTCAGCATGCCCTTGTCTTGCAATAAATCACCAAAATCACCTCTGGCAGTATTGTTGGTTTGGATTAAATACCAGCAACAAATGTTGGTTTGCATGCTTTACAAAAATAAGAGAGACACACACACAGTCTTGGTGTAATGAATCTGATGTTATTAAGTCTTTCTAATTTGCTTTGTTTCAAATTACTCATAAATACCAAAATCTCTGCCATCAGTGGAAAAATACTTATTTTAGCAATCATCGCTGAAATACTCACCAACACATAAAGACAAACCCAGTTAAAATCAAACACAAAGACTAGAAATAAAAAGCCTGATTTGACTCAGAAACCCCATTTAGTTAGAGCTAACAAGGTTTTGGTTTTGTTTAGCAACAGATTTTTTTTTAACTTTAGATAGAAAACAGACTTAGAACAACAGTCGCCTCAAAGTGCTTTATAGTCTAAGGAAAAGACCTTATAATATTCCAAAGAAATCCCAACAATCGCACGAGCCCCTGTTAGCAAGCACTTGGCAACAGTGGGAAGGAAAATCTCCCTTCTAGCAGGAAGAAGTCTCCAGCAGAACCAGGCTAAGGGAGAGGAAACAATCTGCTGTGACCAAACTATAGAAGATAGAGCAAGAGTTTCATAATAACTAATGATTAAATCAATTCAAGGTCACCTAAGTCAGCCCTAACTATATGTTTTATCAAAAGTCTGCAAAGTATGTCTTGTAAAATCTCTATACAAACAGCCTTTTGCTTGCATTTTCTTTCAGCCTCTATTTCTCTTCACATCTGTATTGATTATTGGCTGCACTGCTGGTGATGGCCATTAACCTTTTAGTTTGGTAAAAGGCTTTCTGTCTTCTGTACATTTGCATGTCTGGCTGCACAATATTAAAGTATTTGCGATGGATGGACAATAGTGATAAGTGTGCAGACTGCGAAGACAGAAAAAGTGAGTAATGAGTGAGAAAGCAATTTTCCTCTAGTATCAGTAGCAGTGAAAGACAAAGGTAAAGTGGAAATAGTACATACAAAGAAGCTGAGCCACTGTGGTTCTTCTGAGAGACGATTTGTGCATCCTGGTGTCAGAGTTCACTCTGTGGGGATGGTGAACAGAGTCATACATTCACAAGCACTTGCAGAGTGATATATATGATGTCACCTGATCTGTATGAGTCAGGCAACAAAGTTTGTGACCGTGAAATGAAATCATAATTTCCAGAAAGGATTATGATTTCAAATTTCATTTAAGGTTTGAGGTTAGTGGACAGACCTCTTGTAAAATGTAAAAATATACATGTTTGAAAGTATCAGCAGACTGCTTCATTGGCTCCTGCTGCTGTGGGCTTTTTTAAAGAGATAACAGTCTCCTCCACTGAGCAGTGATTCTGTTGATACATACATTTATTTTTAGATATACATATTTTAATTTTTACATTGTATCTGGCCTGACTAACAGAAAAAGCAGGGATTAGGAATGTTTCTGTTCAGGTTGCACATGTAACACAAGCAGATAACACAATCTAAGCTTGTCAGCATGTCTCCAGTTGTGAACAGGAAATTGATATCAAACTTATCTTATGCACATGCTTTTTTAGGATCTTGAGTTTTCAAAGCATCTGTTGAAGTAAAAATTGGTGGCCAGGGGTTTATTTATGTGATTGAATATGTGATCTTATATAAGATGTTTTAACATCAGTTTGTGTGTAGATATTTAGGCTATGCAAAGCCAAGACACCAACCTGTTTGGATGTGCAGCTATATTAAAACAATATGTAAGTACATCTATTATTTTACAAACCTTAAAAGACATGGCACTTTTAGGCCTCCTGGGAATTTTGCAAAGATGTTTGCGTAAGCTTGCACCCTCTGCGAAATGCAAACATCCCCATGTGTGCAGATTTATGTCAGCTGTGTTGGGTTTACATGCGTGCATGTACAGAAAGGGGTTCGATTGAATTAAGTCGTTCCAGAGGAATGACTTCATCATGATTTCCTTTCTTCCTCCCCCTACTCAGACTCGCCACTGCCACACCCCACCCCTGCACCATTCATATTACATGGCAGTAGGATAACGGGTCTTTGAACCAAATTAGCTGTCATTGCAACCCCTTAATTCTGAACAGACAGTGGGGGCAATTTAATCAGTCAGCTATAGCCTGCAAGAGAAGCACGCATGCAGACATACAAATCCATACAATAGTTAAAAATTATTTTATTATCTGTTTCTTGTGACCACAAAGACAAATGCTTTAAGTGAGTCTGGGGAGATAATTTCTTCTTTTTGCTACATCAGCCCTGCCCTTGGCAACTTTTCCTGTACACCTGCCAATAAATGAAAAGAAATGGAAGGAGTTCAGTAGGTAGAGATTTTATCAAGATGATTATCGCAGACTTTGGTTTAGTATGGTTGTAGTATGGAGAGCTTTGAATTACTCTCCATACTACAACTGTATCTCAGTTACTGTTTAGAGTTCGTCTGAGCTTTGTTGTGACCGACTTTTTCTACTGGATTAAGTTAAATGAAGCCTAATCCTAATGAGCGCATTTGAAATTACCCAGATCGCTAGAATAACTGGATTACATGGGCTCCCCCTGATTCAAAACACCCCTGCTCTTCTTAAAAATATCAGGCAAAAAAAACAGGATGAGATGTGTTGGGTGAAATTGGTGAGAAAAGCAATAGCACGACTGTGTTAACTTTGTGTATTTGAGCATTTCTTTCTATTGTAACTCTTTGTGGTCTTTCTAACTTAAACAGACCCTTGTCTCACTTTCTTGTTAATCAAATTCAGGGAGTGGACATTGGTTAATGAATCTGTCATTACTAAGTTAAACACACGCACACAAGCAAGCAGACACACTGGTGTTAACAGTGTAACTAATGACACATGCACTGAACAAAAGCCCAGCTGTCGCTCCAGAGGCTTAACAATTATGTATGAATATTCATGGCAGCCACGAGAGCGACAGAAGGTGAGCTTGGCTTTGCAAAGCGTGGTCTTTTTAGCGTGGAGTCAGCTCTTTCACCTCATCTCCTTTAGTCAAACAGCAGCTTTAAGAGCCTATTATTCATTTAGTATGGTTAAGAAAACATGTCATATCTTCTGAATTAATGCTAAAAAATGATTTAAGAAAACATGAGTCAGAATGTGCTTGATCAACAAAGTTAGAAAACCTTGCACTGATTTGCTCTCAGTCTTATTATTATTGCTAAAAATGGAAACTCCTTTGGAAACCTGAATGATGGCTTTCATTTTTGAAGATACCTTTTAAGTTCCTCTACAGCAAAACTGCATGCATCTTAAACCTTGTGGGCAGCTTTATCTATTTCTTTATGAGTTAATGAGGATCAAATCATACTCTGACCACAACCTACTAAGAGTAATTCCACGGAAAAGTAGAATTTTCTTAAATAAGCTGCTGCTAAACAATGATTTTGTTTATTATTACTAATTTTGATTGACATTTAATGACAGTTGTTCAAATAAATTTGTTAAGCATTGTTTGAGGTTCATTTATGTACATGTTTTGTTTTTCTGCACACGCACATACATAAGGGCGCTGTATATTTTTATGTATGTAATTTTATTGTATATAGAATAAACAATTGAAAGAATAAATGAAAAAAACATAAAAGCATAACACTACTAAAGACGACCAGACGGTGGTGCCATTACAGCACATTGACTCGCTTAGAAAGGCCGTGACAGTATGAGCCCGCCTCTAGGCAAATCCGATTGGCTGACGCTATGCTGTTTGAGACGTCCTTTTCTTATTGGATAAGATACCCTTTACTGAGCGGTGACGGACTCCAGAAAGCTAGCTGTTTCGAAAATGAAACTGGCTTGCCTCCGACTTTGATAGGTAAAGACAAGAAAACGAAAATAAAACGCTTGTCTAAAAAGAAAATTCCGGCGAGTTCACTCTTGCGGCCCGACACAGCGGAAGCTCAAGACGAAAACGGTAAGGATGCGAGAGACGGGGGGGACATTTTTTTTTAGGGAGTCAGGCCTTTGCTGTCAAACCACGACAACAACAACAACACCTGAATCGCTTCTCCTATTTTGGCTTCAGGCTAATTACAGTTTATTTACAGGCGAGTGTAAACATATGCAGACGTGTTTGTTGACACCCCTCTGACCAAATAGTGCTTAAATCTCTGTCCGAGCCGTCTGTTGTGGTTTTAGATAAGACAAGCAGTAGAAAGGCTCAAAGAAAACTGCTCCTCCTGTTTTGTTTTGTTTTTTGTACAGCTGGATATGTTCAGTAAACACCATACCAGTCCGGGGCGTGTTGTACTGGAATGGAGGTATGTGTATTTCGTATTTCCTGTCATATAGCTCTATAGATTTTTTCGTGTATTTTTAGGGGCCTCTTATAAGCTAGCTATAAGCGAAGCCGTTACACCATAATGTGTTGTTTATCGCTTACTCTACAGCTTACATGTAGAGTAAGCGTTTTTTACATCACGAGGAGTGTTGGTCCTCTTTTAATGTAATTTTTGTGGGGTTTTCTGGAGGCTTTTGGGAGTTTTTTGGTGTCTTGGTGTCACAGCTGTAACACAATTGTCAGACAAAAGCTTTTGTGTTTTTGTTTGGTTTTATTTGGGCAATCGAGTATATTCATTGCTTTGTTTTTTACTCAGTCATTCTTAAATTGTTTCTGGTATTTAATGCATAAAGATATTGCCCTATCTGCTCTATGGACATATTTTAAATATGTACTTCAGAAACACTTTTATCTGCTTCCAACATGTGTCATGTAAACAGAGTTCATTTTGACTAGTTTTTAATTGTCAGCAAGTACCTACTTTCACCTTCTGTCTGTGACCTTTGGCCTTCCTTCTGAAGGGTCAGCAAAAATTGCATTTAACTATAGAGTCAATAATGAATAAACCAGTAAAGAGTTATACTAGAGATTAATTCTCGTGGACTTGGTGGATGTTGTAACCTGTATAGCAAGTTTTCTATAATGTATGGGTCTCAAATTCCGTTGATCTTTAACCAAGATATAAGGTGTGATGGTACATACACCATTTTCTGCATAAATGATATTTATGCAGAAAATGAAACTTAGAAGAAAGAAACTAAGCATTTGTATAGCGCTTTTCTTAGTCATTAAGGACCCAAAGCGCTTTACACTACATTCAGTCATTTACACACACATTCACACACTGGCAATGGCAAGCTACATTGTAGCCACAGCTGCCCTGGGGTGCACTGACAGAGGCGAGGCTGCCGGACACAGGCGCCACCATATGCCAATTATCTATAATTGGCATATGTGATCGAACCACTGACCTTCCGGTTAGGAGGTGACCCGCTCTACCACCTGAGCTACAGCCACCACAATTAGCAGAAAGATTGAAAGGAAGAAGCTATTGAACTTTGGTGAAACCTGGTCATGTTTCGAGCAATAACTCTCTCCCCTCCTTTCTACAGTATGTAACAGCAAGTTTGACTACTTGGTGAGACTGAAGCTGCTGTTGGTATGGCGCACTTTGACACAGAATACCAGCGACTGGAGGCATCATACAGCGACTCTCCTCCTGGAGAGGAGAACCTGTTGATGCATGTGCCCGAAGGAGTTAAATGTATGATATATATGCACAAATCACAAACAAATATAAGACTTAAAAAAAAAAAAACATGCCCCTTTTGTTTTCTATTCACAGTGATGCCTCAGAATAACAATTTCACTAACTGGAAACAACTTTTTTGCAGCTCAATGGCACCACATAGAAAACCTGGACCTGTTTTTCCAGAGAATATCCTTTCATATAATTTTGACACATTATTTGCTCACAATGTTCTGAATTCTGCTGCACTTTCTAACCTCAGGTGCATTTACGATATTCCTTAACACTTTATTACGTCTATAATCTGCATCAAAAGAATGGGTTCACTTGTATGCTGCTCGGAGAGATCTTTGAGCTGGTGTATGTATTCTCTTCATCACAAGTTGTATTTATCAGCCAATGTAGCATTCACTTTTATTTGTAGAGTATACAGTGTCTTATATGTTTATATGTCTTCGTATTTTCTATTTCTCCCAATCTTTCCACTTTACCTGGTGCCGCTTGCTTTCTTTCTCTATGCAGTCAGTTGCTGTTTGTGGTTGGCTTTACAGTGTTCCTTGCTAACTGTGTGGATTATGACGTCCTCTTTGCCAACAAGTTTGTAAATCACACCGATTCATCTAAAGTCACCTTGCCTGATGCATTCCTCCCAGTGGATGTCTGCAGTGCCCGGTAAGTCTAAGACTATGTGTTTGTTAAAATGACCTTATGGTATTTTTTGTAGAGTAAGTGTTCTAGCTGTAGTTCAAAATAATAATGATATTTACCATATGCTGTGTTTGGTGCAGTCCCTTAGTTTATTGACTGCCTGAAACTACACATTTTAGCTCCTCTATCTTTGAGACAGCTTTTTCTGATTGGTTGTAACACCTCAAACAGAAGCAGGTGGGTGGGGCATCTATACTCACAGCCGCAGGTTTGTGTGGCTGAGACAACCATATCAAGGACATCTGCCCTAAATGATATCATATAGAGACTTGATGAAAAGAGAATATCAGACATCAAGCGTTTAGAGCAGTCTGAGGTTTAGGTTTGTGTGCTGACGTTGTTATTGTATGTTTTGACCGTTTTGTATATGAGAATCCAGACAGAAAATAAGGAAAACATAAAAGGTCCACTTTGTCTGTTGAATTGGTGAATAATAACATTTCTTTTGGTCTACAGAATCCGAAACAATGCATTTGTGATCTTTGTGCTGACAATCTCTGGGGTGTTTTGGCTACATCGGCTCATTAAATTCATCTACAATGTGTGCTGTTATTGGGAGATCCGATCCTTCTACATCAACGCCCTTAAAATGACCATGGTGAGTTTGTAAAGCACCTTGAGGCGACTGTTGTTGTGATTTGGCGCTATATAAATAAAATTGCATTGAATTGAGTTTTTTGTGTGACAATTTATTCTGTTGACATTAGAAACACTCACTAATGTCTGTTATTTTCACCAAGAATAAGGCCCACTTCCTAAGCTTTATAGTGCTTTTGTGCTTCAGTCAGAGCTCCCCTATGCAACATGGCAGGAGGTTCAGGCTAGGATTGTTGAGATCCAGAAGGAACATCAGATCTGCATCCATAAAAAGGAGCTGACAGAGCTGGACATTTACCACCGCATCCTCCGCTTTAAAAATTACATGGTTTGTGTATTTGCAGTGAAATGTTATTAAAGATTTTGGTGGGTGAACACCTCCTTTCAGACATAACAAAACAATGTAACCTCAAACCAAACCTTTCTTCCTGTACTTCTCTAGGTTGCCATGGTGAATAAATCACTCCTTCCTGTGCGATTTCGACTTCCTATACTTGGGGAGTACGTGTTTTATACTCGGGGTCTCAAATACAACTTTGAGCTCATCTTCTTTTGGGGACCAGGTCTGTCATCAGTTGTGGATGTGTGTTTTTGTATATGAGTTATCTCCTGTGTAAGTAATTGATCTGTTCATGAGAAGAAGGCTTTATTTTGATTGTTTTCATTCCTGTAGGCTCTCTGTTTGAGAATGAGTGGAGTCTAAAACAGGAGTATAAGAGGGGAGGGAACAGGCTTGAGCTTGCAGACAGGCTAGCCTCTCGTATCCTGTGGATCGGCATTGCAAATCTGCTTCTGTGTCCAGTCATTCTTGTGTGGCAGATCCTCTATGCCTTTTTCAGTTATACTGAGGTAAATGGTTTACATATGAATTAACTAAGCCTTTTCCTTTTGTATTTAATAGTGACAATGGTGTTTTGTTTTGGGGGGTTTTCTGTGTTTGTATGTAGGTGATCAAGCGAGAGCCTGGCTCTCTGGGGGCGAGATGCTGGTCTCTGTATGGTCGATGTTATCTGCGTCATTTCAATGAGCTGGACCACGAGCTCATGTCACGCCTCAGCAAAGGCTACAAGGTCAGTGCACCAACTCATCTCCTGCAATCTTTGATGCTCATAACTACCTTCTTATTTTCTAAAAGCTAGGATTATAAAAGCTAATCCCTAAATCTGGCAAATCCATAAATATATGACATCAATGGGTTTTTTTTTTCCTGAGCAAAGTGCAAAGAAAAAGATTTTTCTGGTGCTTCTCTATCATTGCCTGTAGAGTTAATAATCAACCCCATTTCCTCTTCCTTTCTTCCTCTTCTTTCTACTTTGTTCCTGTTTCATTCAGGCTGCATCCAAGTATATGAACTGTTTCCTTTCACCACTGCTCACAGTGGTTGCCAAAAATGTGGCATTTTTTGCTGGGTCTCTTTTGGCCGTTCTCATCGCCCTGACCATATATGATGAGGACGTTCTTGCAGTGGAGCATGTGCTCTCATCAATCACGCTCCTTGGAGTGTGTATCACAATCTGCAGGTAAGGACATGGTGAAATAATTTAATGGGGGGGGTCTGAATAAGATCAAACCCAATTTAACTGTGTTCAGTGGAGAAGAAAAGCGAAATAGAGAGTAGAAGGCACCGTAACCGCAACTGTGTAAAACTAAAAGAAACTTTATAAATACATATAATACATTCAATTAACCCTGAGCCATCTGTTTATTGCCCTTTTAAAGCTAATCAGAGTTGTAATCCCTTTAATGCACTTTTGCATCTCATTCTTTTTCCTACTTATGGAAGGAAGAGGGATTCCTGCCTTAATCAGCTTCTGGCTCTTTTAAATCTGAATTCCAAAAGTTAATATGACATAATTAATATAGTTAATTATTTTGGGCTTTCAGCCATCCAAAACCAAGAATCCAAAAAAAAAAAATGATGCATATGTGTAGTTTATTATGAACGAAATTAATAATTTTTAAAAATGTCCATTTTTAGTTGAATTAAAGTGTTAATTCTTATCTAACAGGCATCTGTTTTCCAAAGCTTTCTGTGATCATACATATCTCAATCATAAATGTGGAAAAAAAAAAGACCACCTCCCCACACTTCTCTTTCTTTACAGGTCATTTATTCCTGATAAACACATGGTCTTCTGCCCTGAGCAGCTGCTGCGGGTCATTCTGGCTCATATCCACTACATGCCTGATCACTGGCAAGGCAATGCACACAGATACGAGACCCGAGACCAGTTCTCCCAGCTGTTCCAGTACAAAGCAGTGAGTACAGAAACTTAGCTATGAATAAACTTTTCTAAATGCATTTTTCAAAATAGACACTGAACATGTCATTACCTGAAAACTGACTGAAGGACAATTTTTCAAGCTATTCCTTTGTAGATTTGCTGGTGTGTTTGGGAAAGCTTTAGCTGTCAGCCTCATATGTGACCCTAGAATACTTTGGTATACAGAGAAATTCACGATTGACTCAATGACTATACAGGGCCTGGTGCCACAGGATCTGTGGCTGCACAACAAGCCTAAATAATATTTCAGATCAAAGTATTGCAAAGAAAAACTCCTTTTATAGAGGTGCTCACACTTGCTTATGATCAATCAAGTGCATTTGATTAGCAACACCTGGCTGCTACTTACATTCTTATGTGATATGGAAACAATAAGGGTGCACATAGGTATTCACACTCTCCTCCTGCATTTTGGCTTTGTTTATGATGAATAAATAATGACATGGTGTAATATCCCATGTTTTGTAGCTCATCTAAAGTTCTATTTACCTCTTTCTTTCTTTTTTTTACTTGCTGAGGCCCAGATTATTTTTTATTACTTCCTGATATGTAAAACCTTAGAACTGAAAAAAGGTGCACTTTCTTTTTACCATGAAGGCTTCTGAATATTTTCTGCTATTTAGCTGTTAATTACCAGAGACTATGGCCTGAATACACACACCACCTACCGCTAATAGTGAGCTTCACATTCACTGTCATTTGCATTCATGTCTCATAGGGATTGGGAAAATTAGCAGATTCCAGCTATTGACTGTGGGTCTTTAGTCCCATGCTGAGGAGCATATTATCACTGCTTGTTAGAAGTAATTTATTCTTCCCTTGAAGATTTTGAGTGCTGAACAACTTTGAAGTTTAAATGTGAACGTGTTCAAAGAGAATAAACGTAGCATAACACTTTTCACGTTTCAGTGTGCAGTTTATGCTTTGTTTTCCTCCAGGGTTTTATTCTAGAGGAGCTGTTAAGTCCAGTGGTGACTCCCATCATCCTCATCTTCTGTCTAAGGAGAAAGTCTTTGGAGATCATTGACTTCTTCAGAAACTTCACTGTGGAGGTGGTCGGGGTGGGAGACACCTGCTCCTTTGCTCAGATGGACATCAGGCAGCATGGGCACCCTGCGGTGAGAGTCACAGTGCAGCCATACTTATGACTAAATATGTAGAAATTCAAAGTGTGTATGTGTAAACTGTGTGGTGTACATTGTATTGATTGATAATGAATCCTCCCTTTGTAGTGGATGTCAGAGGGGAAGACAGAAGCATCTATCTATCAGCAGGCAGAGGATGGGAAGACAGAGTTATCGTTGATGCACTTTGCTATCACTAACCCCCAGTGGCAGCCTCCTCAAGAGACCACACACTTTATCAGCCAGTTAAAAGAAAGAGTTCACAGAGAAGCCACAGGGGTTCCTTCAGACACACATCCAATGTCTCTGTCAGAGTCTGAGGTAGGCTGATGAACTAGCATCCATGCTCAGGTATGAAAGTGGTCATTAATTAATGTTGGTAAAAATTGATTTACTTTGTTCTTTCTTTCCTTTTCAGCCTCGGAGTCTCATTGCAAACCTCTTGACAGGTCCCTCCACACTGGCCTCAGTTCATTTTGACCGGGATATTTCTTTAACAAATCATGCAACAGCTGGCATAAACGATGGGGCATCCGCTTTACGCTCTCTTTCACCAATTAGCAGCAGCCTTCACTTGAGAGGCAGCTTAAGTGCGGCTCACAGGGCTGCTGGCCATACTAGCAGAACAATGGCAGGCTCAGGGTAGGAAAGATGCTCTTTCTGATTATACTGAACTAATTTTCTCCTTCTCTTTCCCATTGCCTTGTGTCCAATTTTCTCCACGTTTGTTCTCTCCTCCCGTAGGACTGACGCTCGAACTGTGAGCTCAGGCAGCAGTGCATGGGAGTGTCAACTTACCAGTTTGGTCCTATCAGAGTATGCCTCCACTGAGATGAGCATCCATGCACTTTATATGCATGAGGTATGTGCGTGCATAAGAGATGTATTATGAATATTTCACAGACCTTACCCATCTTCATCCATCCTCATCTTTCTCCATTTTTTCTGAAGCTCCATAAACAGCAGTCTCGTGGTGAGATGTCCCGCCATACTTGGCACAGACAGGAGAGTGACGAAAGCAGCGACAGCATCCCAGATGAAGTAAGGAGCGAACCCATTTCCCATTCAAGAAATTTCCCTCGATCGCACACTTTCCCCACCACAGTTCCCAGTCCTAGTGCCATTCCCACTTCAGCTTCAGCCACCAGCAGCACCGCTCTGGGCCAGGAGGGGCCAACAGCACAGAACAGCAGTCAGAGACACCACAGTGGACCTACAACTGGTATGTATGTTTTTGGTTGCTTGGTATTCTTTTCAATATTATTCATTTTAAGGTTATTATAATAAATCCACTAAATCCTTACTTTTGCAGTAACATTATTGCAATGAATGGAAATATAAATTAATACACTGTTAGGAAATGTGTACATTTTAGGAAGAGGTGTGGGAGGACTAATGTGAAAATTTGCATGCAGTGGAAAAACTGTAATTGTTGAGTTCTACTTATTGACTGTATATAAAACATAGATGTAGAGTCTGTATCTGAAAAGAAAGCTGATGTAAAGGAGATATACGGAGAAAAAAATAATGCAGTTGTGTAGAAGTCACAGATGTATGTTAAATCTTGATTCCCTGTCTGTCTGTTTCGAAGACCCTTTTGGTACAGGGGTAAAGATAGTGAGGTCAGCACGTGTGCCAATGGGAGGATGGGCAGATGATGGTCAAGCAGCACCACGGCACCATGAACCCCTGCCAGAGGAGAGTTCAGAGGATGAAATGCCTCCTCACATACACAAGGTGAATGCTCTTTCTTTCCGTGTGTGCAATTGAATGTAAATTTATCTGTATTCACTGCAAGTAAATTGATATTTTGTTCTCGTTCTCTCACTTTAGGTTACATAATCAAGCCATGTGAATAAGTACCTGCATCTGTCCTTCTATAGATCCCACAACATTGATCCTCATCCAGACCCTTTTCCAGGACTGAACATCTGATCTGACAGTCAACCTGTTTATCAAAAGAGGACCTTTAGGATCAAGTTATTTCTAATATCCATTGTGCACATCAGATTACACTACACATTTTTAAATTATGTTGGACGCACAGTGAAAGTGCATGTGCTGTGGAGACAGTGCTTGTGAACACCAAGCACTGCTGGAAAGTAAACAGTTTGCCCAAACCAGACCACAGCAGTCCGGACTGAACTACAAACATGATACCATGAAATGAAGAATGTCTCCATAACAATGATGTGTGTTTAGAAAGATGCTGTTAAAAACAGAGACTTTCATTGTGTATATTTGTTCTTGTACTGATAGCAGCAGGCTGTGGATCATACCATATACTCTGCATTTCAGCTTACATTTTGCCTCTTGGAAAAAAATGTATGAAGATCTCAACTCGTATAAAATTTACATTATATTTTTCATATCATCTTTTCATTGAACTTTGTTCTGCATTAATTGCTTTTCAAGAGATTTTTCTAAAATGTCCCAAAGCCCAGATGCATTTGCACAAATTGATGTTTGTTTAAAAAATGAATTGTACTGATTTGAGTTTTGCATGAAAACATGCACTGTGTTTTCAGGTTATTTTACAGCAGCCCAGGGGAATATTGAATCCATTTTGATGTGTTTGCAGGGACTTTAAGATCTGATGTCACCCATTTTCACCCCATTTAAATATTTGTCAACAGAATTGTAGACTAATAGTTCAATAGGAAAACAAAGCTGTAAAAGCATGTAATATTAACTTCTGCCATACTAAAATGTCCCAAAGTGCATGGACATCACATATTCATCCTTCTGGAGAGTTCAAACTTGATGATAGCACAGCACGAGTAGTGTACTGTCTACCATATCCAGTCAGCGTGTGACTGTTCCCCCGTCAATAAACCAGGTCTTTACACTGAGAATGATGCACTTTAATAAGTTGCTAATGCAGAGTGTCACTTAACTTGGATTGTTTGCATCTGTATATTTTCTTACACATATTGTTAAATTATTTTTATTTTTCAAAGGGATGTGCCAAGGTGATGAAGAAGTACTGTTGATGGAAGCTGCAGTGATTAACGTTAGTTTGAAGGTGATTAGCGTTTTTCTTTGTATTATAAATATTGTAAAATACCAATTTGTACAGTTGAAAATTCGTCTATTAAAAACGATGCAATGAGTTTGTGTGTGCGGTGAAAAACTAAATACAAACAGTTTCTAATCCCGTTTATAATGGGTTATGATTTTAATGTCGCTTTAGGCTACATGAAGTTACAAAAGGATGTCTGCGTCGCTAGCTTAAGTTTAGCTTGCTTGTGTAGTTTGCTGCTAACATAACGGCGTTTCGCGTTGACATCGCGGAAGCTGAAAGAAAAGTTTCTGAGACTGGTGAATTAAATTGACGGCGTTCGGTCTGGTTGTCATTCTTATAGTGTCCTGTGATCTTCGTTGTCAGAGCCCGGATAGCTCAGTCGGTAGAGCATCAGACTTTTAATCTGAGGGTCCAGGGTTCAAGTCCCTGTTCGGGCGTCTATCTTTTCCCCTTCAAACGAAGACTGACAGAGTTTCATTTCTGCTCTTCGTTAAAAATTAACACATGAGCGAAAGTTGCAGCACACATGACCATTTTAAATCTACAGTATGTGTGCTAACCCTTCCGTCATATACTTCTAACAAGCTGCTTTGATACAAGCTGTTTATTCTAAGTTATTTCAGTTTCTCTCCTTTTATTAGTTTTGTTTGAGTTAGTTTTCCAAAGTGAAGCAAATCTATTCTCTATTCTTCAAAGAAGTCTACTTAAGATTAGTGATTTGGATGCAATGCTAAGCAGAGGAAAGAAGACAAGGAGACTAGGTGGAATGAGGAAGTATGCAAAGCAAGAACAAAGAAAAAAAGTGGGATTGTCAGGGAGAGGGGAAAAGTAGCCAGGTGTACTGGGAGGCTAGGTATAAAACAAAGGGAGAGGTGGCAAAGGAAAGAAAAAATCTTGCTGGAAGTCTTATATGAGCATGGACACGGAGAAAATGACTTGTATTGATTGGCTGGAAGGGATATGCAGCAGGTTAGGGTGACTAATTATATTTTTAAAATTTGCCTTACCACCTTACCACTAAGTTATGTGTATGAGTTGTTAAAGCTAGGTTAAGAAGAGAGATGATGATCAGGCGAGCAGCATTCAGGCTTCGGGTGGGAAAGAGCACTACAGGTGTGACGTTTGAGAGGGATGATGGAGAAGTACAGAAAAGGTTGGCAGGGACTGCACTGGGTCTTTGTGGTTCTAAAGAAAATAAGATATGATAGGGTGCCAAGAGAGGAACTATGGCACTGCATGGTGAAGTCAGGAGTGGCGGAGAAGTACGTGAAGATGGCACAGGACATGAACTGAGGACTTGGTGTGATGGAGATGGTGACACTGAGAAAAAGACAGGATAAGCTGGTGGGAGAGTTGAAGATGTTAAGATTTTAAGTGGGAATAACCACTATGGACAAGATAAGACATGAGTATATCAGAAAGACAGCTCAGGTGGAGCGGCTTGAAGACAAAGTTAGAGAGGCAAGCCTGAGATGAGATGAGAAAAGAGGAAGACCATAGAGAGGATTCATGGGTGTATCAAAGGAGGATGAAGGTCGGTGTCCCTCTACATGATGTCACCCCTGGTGGCTGATGAGCATGTATGGTTGCTGATTGGAGGCAGTTGAGGTCCTCTAGGGGCAAGACTGCAGTGATTCTGATGTTGATGCACAGCAACAGTCTTGGTTATGAGATCAGATCTTACAAACATGGTATCCAAGGTAATTTCCCTGGAAGTAATGATTTATGACTTTGAGACAAAAAAAAAAAAAGACAATTTGGTAAACAGTGTAGCCATTTTTGCACTTCATCTCTATGTGTCAGTGTGTTTGTGTGTGTTTACCTGCTTGTGATGTGTAGTGTGAAAAGCACAGTGACTGAGCCCACCAGATGGTGACAGGGCCATGGGAGCTATGGCTTGGAGCATCATGGACTGATCCATCTGGGATTTTGTGTCAACATCAGCTTCACCATGTCAAACACTACCAAACATATACTATAGCTTTACATGACATAAGCAGTGTTGTTACACACCCTCTATGACAAATGTTTTGCAGGGCAGGGCTGAAGGAGAAGAATGCACGGAATCTGCAGTTGCTATGCCATAGGGTGCTGTAATAGTTGCACAAAGTGGAAAAGTATCATGTGATTTGTCCTTTTTCTCATATATAACCCATAATTTTACAGATTAACAAATCTTGCAAAGGATACTGATACAAAAAACAAATACTGTAACAAATACATGGAGAAGAAAGAAAAAAACTATTTATTTAAAAATATATCACATTGCCATGCCTTAAAATTCGAATAACCATATACAACACCAAATTAAATCAAACTGCACATATTCAATTTACTTTGGTGTATATGGGATATGGGATTTGGGATAATGCAGGGAGGTCAGAAGATCATTTTACTTGGGGATTTTACTAGAGTACTTTAAATCTAATCCGTGCGATCTTGTACGCAGTGTGGGTGAAGTTGGGTCAGGCAGTAGGAGAAGAAGATTAAATACACTTAGCAGACCAAATACAAACAGAGGGGCAATGGGGTGTTTTTATATTTGTGTTTCATAGTCTGCTGTATTTCATGTGGAGGCTGAGTTGGGGCAGGTAGTGATAGAGAGGGCAGGAAGGGCAGATCAGTGCCTGGTTGATGGAGATGGTTGGGTACTGTGGGTGGATGGTGAGGAGCACTGATGAAATGCGACTCATGCCATGTTTGAGATGATTCTAAGCTATGAGTTCTCTGTCGGACATTATATGGAATAAAAATAAAAGGTTCAAATACACGAGGCAAGTCCTACTTTCATCACAAAGCATGACCAAAAACTTTCATCCAAATTCAAGTTGTTCCAATATCTTTTTTATGAAGTGCTAACCACACAGACTTACAGCTTGATTTAGTGACTATTATGTAGAGTTTATATTTTAAGCGTATTTTATTTAACTTGTACAGCACTCTGGTCAACTGAGGTTGTTTTAAATGTACTATAGAAATAAAGTTTGACTTGACTTGGCTAAACTTTACTTTATGTCTTGGCATTTGGAGTAACTCAGACCTTTTTTTTTTCAGACAAACTAAAGCCACAGAATAGCTGCCATGGGACACACCAATGGGACACACCTGTTTACTACTACTGGACTTAACTATGACTTGCATTACCTGCCTGGGCTGGTTTCTGTTGCTGCCAAAACAGTAAGAGAGGGACCTTCAACTATTAAATGAAAAAAAACTTCAAACATTAAATGTGTGTTATGCTTTTCTTTTGATTTGTTACATACAAAAGCCTAATGCTGGGTTCTGAATTATCGCTGAGCTCTGCCGGATGGATTTACTGAGAATGAGTGCTGGGTGCTGCTGATGCTCACCTCATTTGGTTATAGTCAAAACGTTTCTAACGTGGCACAATCATTCATTCCCAATAAACGGAAACGCACTGTTTGAGTACACCAGGCACTAATCTTTCATTATTATAAACTGTAGACCGTTGTGTTCTGGTTTTAATAAATATAATGTGAACGATACTAATGTTTTTAACCTGCGTACTTCACCGTAAACGCCTCCTAAGTGAGAAACTCCTCCTCCAGCTGTGACACGAGTATGGTTTGTATTAACTAATTATGATTGGCTACAAGAGACGCCAGTCCAGTCCAGGCGGCTTGAAATAGCAATCTGATTGGTCAGCTGAGTGCTAGTTTTGACTGATATATAAAGTAGGCGGTGGTTTTAACTTATTTTTAAACAACACGAATTTCATTGGCCGAAGGCGGGGAAAGTAACTAATTGATTGGGCAGTTAGGCAAAGGCAACTTGATAAGGGTGGAGCTACGTTGACTTGGCGGCCATACTGAATGTTGTCTGTTGACAGTTGCATGTAAAGATTTGTTCAAGGTTTAACTTATTCTTTGAAGAAAGGTTTAGTGTTATTTTCTGTTAAATTAGGACGTATGTCCTAAACTTTTAACGCATTTATTTCGATCGAGTCATGGATGAAGATGAACGTCGGAGGAAGGTAGAAGCTGGGAGAGCTAAGGTTTGTTGCTAACATGGAACGCATGCTAATATTGAATGCTAGCATTTAGCAAACTCTTTTGTCATATCTCTGCGTTTGTCCATTGCTAACTACACCCACCACCAGAATGACTGCACAGTTGTTGTGGCTTGAATTACTTTTGGGTGTTAAATTGCAGGCTCCCCCCGCCTATTTTCCCGCGGTTGGACGTAGCATATGAGAGGCGAAGAGTAACATCATTTATGAAGCAGGTTAATCAGCCGGTAAATAAGGGCAGTTTTAATATAAGT
The DNA here is from genome assembly GCA_015108175.1 of Pelvicachromis taeniatus. Lineage (NCBI taxonomy): Eukaryota > Metazoa > Chordata > Actinopteri > Cichliformes > Cichlidae > Pelvicachromis > Pelvicachromis taeniatus. The sequence goes on along the minus strand of VURO01049082.1, from coordinate 20,472 downwards.
TACTTCGAAGTTCAGCAGTAAACACGTACGTAATTTTTCCATAGACCTTAGCAAATAACTATATTTTTTTATTTAGACATATGTATTTAGTTTGCCTTTAACTTGTGCGCAGTGAAGATTCTTTCGTTGGGAGATTTTTGGCATATGCTTGATTTATTTTGCTATTGACATTGCAGGTTGATTGTTATTTATATGCCATTAGAGCTCTAGCCAACGTGGATCAACATATGTTTACTGACTGAAAGGGTTTACTTGTGTAGTGGTTATAATAGAGCCTCAAAGCCAAAGTTAACTAATCACTAAGTCAAGTCGTCTGTGTTTCAAAATGTTGGCAAATCTTTATGTGATCCTACCCTCCAACTAAGCCCTCTAAACAAGTACTGTTTACTTGTAGTTTGCTTGTGTCTAAGTGACATAGTGCTCAGAAATCAGGAAGGAGGCAAATTTATTTTCATTCTTTTTGTAAATTTGTGATACATGTCAGATCAAACTTAATATTAATGTTAGCCAAAGACCCTTGCCACCACCCAGTAAATACAAAATGCAGTTTTATATGATTTCATTTAATAACTGGTTGCTCCAAACTTGGCAGAAAGAACTGCAATCAGGCATTGACGATAACTGGAAATGAGTCCTTCACATCACTATGGAGAATTTTTGTCCCATTTTTCTTTGTGGAATTGTATAAATTCAGAGGATTTCTAACATGAACAGCCTGTTTAATGGCATGCCATAGCATCTTAATTGGATTTAAGTCTGGACTTTGACTAGGCCCCTTCAAAACTTCATTTTGTTTTGTTTGAGACATTCAGAATTGAACTTGCTAGTGTGTTTAAGGTCATTATCCCAGTGAGTACCAAGTGAGCCAGACTTTTAGATCACAAACTGATGGTTGGACATTCTTGTAGAGAGCACCATTCATGCTTTATTTAGTTATATCAAGTCCCAAAGTAGCAAATCGGCCTCAGACCGTCACAATACCACGAACATTGTCAGATGCGCTGTGGTCTAATCCAGACACATAGGGGAAGGGGAAAATGAGGAAGGGTGTAAATAATTTTTTTCACAGCACTGATGATGAGCTTTTTTTTTTTTTCTTTTTTTTTTCCCACCTCATCAGTTTGAAAATGGCTACTCTGGTGTTTACAAGTAGAAATGTCAAGCAGCTGATTTCACCTTAATGTAAAGCCATATTATTAATGGGATAGTAGTCAAAAATGGCTTGTCTCATATTGACAACGAGCCAAGTGTTTAAAACTAGGTCACCTTTTTAACCTATTTTAGGTGCAGCTATTTACACTGCGCGTGTTATATGCTCTAATCCATCTATAGTTTGTGATGGAACCCATTTTGGGGGGGAAAAAAAGATGGTAATTGCTCAACTACAACATTTATATTTCTTATAGAAATCTTCCACCATGCCTCGTCAGAATGTAAGTATAGAAAGTGGTGGATGAAGGAGTAAATCAATGACTTTTGAGCTGGTGCCTGTTTCTTCTTTGATTTTTCTTTTTTTTCTTTTTCTTTTTTTTGTGTGTGTTTTAATTGTTATTGGTGAGTGATCAATCACAACATTCTTATTTTTTGGGGTAATTGTTGTCATCTTTTTATGTATAATGCTCTTCAAACAATACAGCATCTTAAAGGAAACCTGCTTGCAGTTATGATGTGAATGCCTAAAATAGCCATGCACCTTGTGTATGCTGTCATGCTAGTTGAAGGCCATCAGGTGGTGCAGTGCGCCCATGAGATTGGGTGAGGTGGAGGATGTTGCGCGTGTGTCTCACATGAATGGTGTTGCTATGGTAATGCAGTGCTGTCTTTTGCCTTTACTATGTTTGTGGCATCGGAAAGCTCTAATTTCTCTCTTACATTAAAAGCATGGCCCAAATTTGACACCATCACCGATGTGGACAGCAAATTGACCCCTTGTTGGAGACAGCAGTGCGCCCTGACCCTGGCTTCATGATGACATTTTTGAGAACACGGTAGCAGCTTTCAGCAGTCCAATTACATTTAATTTGACTAGAGTGAGCTTCAGCCAGCTTGTTAGTCAGCCTCGGTAGGGCGGAAGTGGCCTTGGGCTAAGCACAGCTCATCCTGCTGTCTTTGAGATGTGATGTGGGTTTTTTTTTTTTTTTTCCTGTGCCAAGTGGAGGCAGTGAATAGGGTGAAGGATGGGGAATGGGTGCGGTTTTAAGCAAGTAAGGAAAGAAAGCTAACAATTTAAGGTAGGAAAATATTTAACCTAACTTGATAAAAGGCTGCTTTCAGGAGTTGGACACTGAGGTTGTACATTGATGAATGGATTTCAGGCTGCTTCTAAAGCAGAACCTACAATCTGGCAGTGTAATCAAGTAACATGTGATCAGAACAAGATTTTATGCACATGCACACAAGATATTGTTATGCATCATGCTTGTGAGTCATCACATAAAGCAACAAGTAGGTCTCACAGGGCCATGTAATCTCAAATTGAATTGAGCATGCACACTCCAGTGCTGCTTGCCACACATAGAGTTCTGTCTCCTCCTCTCTATGTGAATGCATGTCCCAGTCTCCACCCTCTTTCTTTAGTCTAGACACATGCCATCCTCTATCCAGAGTTTGTGGATCCCTCTGCTTTGGATGTTGGCTGTTGGCAGCAAGTTTTTGGATGAAAGGTTGGGCTGAATGCGCTGTTGCCTGTAGACTGGAAGATCTATATCTGGACAGTAGAGCAACTGGCCTGATGAGGAAGAATGGACAGGTCTGACAGGCAGCAAGAAAGGAAGTCAATAATTGCTGTCAGAAATTGATGGAAAGCTCTATGAGGGTCTCTGTCACAATGTGAACTGCCGTAATCTGATTTAAGCTGCTTAGGAAGAGAGACGGGCCATGAGAGAGAGGCAGTGAACAGAGGAGAGGGTGTGTTGCAGTCAAACTGACCGAGGTGAATTTCTATCAAATTGTTCCCTCTGGAATTCAAGAGGGAATTTTCATAGCTTTATTGTAAATATTGCAGTGTAATTATGCTTTTTTTTTTTTTTTTAAATCGTGGCTGATGTTTGAACTTGTCAGGTACAGAGTCTTGAGATTTTTTTTTTCCTTTTTAAGCTACGGAGAGGACTTTAAGAGACCCTTTAAAAGAAAGAAAGAAAAGCTGCATCTCTGGGATTTACTTTTTTTTTTTTTATTAATGTTTTGACAGGCTGAAAAATACAAAGTGGCAGTTGTGTGTCCTTTTTTAAACCGTGCTCTGTTTCTGGTCTGCTGAGAGGTTGTCCACTGTGTGTCAATGTAAAATCTGCACTTGGTTCTCTGGAGATTTGAGAATATTTAGCTGCCTCACCTCATTTTGAACTTGGATACCTTGTCAGGCTATGGTGTGGTCTATTTCGGATTTGAGTTTTGGGACTGCTTCTGAGCTTTTTTTGCTGCACAAACTGACTCATCAAGACAAGGGGTTTTCCTTTCTACACTGTGGACTATCACTAACTTTACATGATGACTTTTGTCATGTTTTGATTCATTTTGTATACATTTCCCTACCTTGAGGAGATAAATCTGGACTCTAACCTCACTTCTCCTTCAACCCCTGAGCTTCACCATGCTGATAGTGTGGTGGTGTTCTTTGGTGCTGACGTATGTGTCCATCTACCTGTCGCTGTCCTTCTTGCGCAGCTTGCTAGTTTCAGACAGAAGCGGGCGAAAAGCGACGGGGCGGGGGCGACGAAAAAGACGCAGAAGAGGAAGGGCCAGATTGACTCGCAGAATGACCGCTCGACGGAAGACCGCCACGTAGAACCAGCTCTTCCATCAGCCAGTGCCACAGAGCATAACAACAACACCACCAACCATGAGGTATGCCGCTGATTGCATAGAGAGCTCGTCAATAATGGAGATACAAACACTGAAGCAATTTTGATATGTAGGGAGCATAAGATTAGTTTTAATTAAAAGTGTTAGTTTGATGAAGGATATGTCTCCATTCATGCTCAAACTTCTCAGCTCCCCCAGCCCACCCCCAGTGTTTGTCTAATTTTCTTTATTCACTGTATGCTTCAACAAGTGGTCTATGTCCCCTGTCTGTAAACATACATTACAGAAATGGGTCACTAACCATCACATTGCCTGTAGGGCATGTTGTCATGGCAACCTGGCCAGGATTAACCATCCTTTTTTTTTTTTTTTTTTCTTTCCTTTCCCCTTATAAGGCAGGGTTCACTAACGACAGTAAATGTACAAATTTGCAGCACATGCAGTTTTTTCTGACATTTCTTTTGTGGACTCTGGTAATATTTCACTTTAATTCTAATACTTTTTAATCCTTTAGGAGCGTCAAAAGCCAGAAAAACCAGAGGTTTGGGAGAACGAACCGAAGGATCAGCTGCTCACCCCCAAGCATAGCCCGTCCCCTGTGGAAGACTTGAGAGAAGAGGAGCTAGCTGTACTTACTGGCAAAGAGCAGCTCAAGGTATACAAAGCCAGTAACTGGACACTGATGTAGGATGTCAAATTTTTTAAGTGTGTCTGGGGGAAAACTCCAGAACACTATAGATGGGTTCTTCTAAAAGAGCTGGTTGTGTTTAGAACAATAAAACCAAGAAACATAGGTCATTATTGTTAAAAGAGTACAGAGGAGATACATTTGTTCTCGTGAGATGAGTCAGAGACGTTGACCATATCTGTACTCGGTATTGAGCTGTAGAAGATGAACAAGTGGTGTGAATGGCCTTTTAAAAAATTGAGTGCTTTAAGTTTATCAGAATTGACTTGTGCTTCTACAAACATTTTTCCCTCCAAGTCCTGGTGATGATTGGATTAATTAGATAAAGGGCTTTGTCTCCATAGTTGGCGCAAGTTAGCTTTTTGAAGCAGTTTCCAAGTTGGCTGCTAAGTGGCGAGGTTTGCATCTATTAGTGCAGATTCAAGAAACATGTCAGGATATTTGCATATCTTTTGTCCTGTATGGCATAATTCAGTAATCCTGCAGTAAACGGTTTGATTTGCGTTCATTATCATGTTAAACTCAGCTGGCTGAAGCATAACTAGAATTGGAAAAGCAAGATGGGTTTGTCATGAATACTGTAATCTACTTGGGCTCACATTTAAAAATTCTGTATTGACACACAGTAACCTCAGAACTGAACAAGCCTCTAAATCAGTTCCATTGTGTACATTGTAATTGGATGTGTTTAATTTGTCCTGATGCTTTGTTTACCCTCTAAGACAATGAAAGTCTTCTTATGGTATTGCTATGTGTGTGAGGAGGACTGTTTGTTTGGATTTCTGTGTCATCACCCTTCCATGGGGGATTGTAACAAGTCTCCTCTTCTGCATGGCTGCTTGGGTGCTTTGGACTGAAAAAGCAGCACAGTTGTTCTAACGTGGAGCTTTGTATGCAGAGGAATCTGTTTAGTGTCTTTGGCACGTAGGGTTTCACATGTTCACTGTGTATTTAAATCTCAAACTAGGGTCGTTTTCTCTGTCTATAATGTCTTTTTAATTCTGTAAGTTAATGGTTTGATTCTTCCAACCAGATTGTGGACTTCATTTGTTTTTGTAATTTGTATATAGATTGTTTGTTTTGAAGTAGTCAAGTATTCAGTCTGTTTTCTGGCCAGCCACACAGGAAAAAATAGAAAATGAATTTAGGAGTGCATGCTGGACATTTGACAATATGTTCTACAAAACCTAATGGAAGTGTGTGTGAAGTGAGTGTGAGTGTTTGATTGCTTGTAAAACTGACACATACTTTTGTTCTTTTTGCAGCTGCTACAACAGGCTGTGGAGAAGCGTAATGAAATAATTGCCAAACTCAGCTCCAACCTGCAGGAGGCACTGGCCAGCAGAGACCAGGTACAGGTGGAGGCACAATCTCTTGCTGGACAACTTCAGGCACTGCAGAGGCAGCTCCAGCAGGTAAGTGCCAATCAAACCGAATGTGGCTCTGGCTGTTATTTGTGCTTCATTGCTCATGCAAACAACTGCTGCTTGAAAGTCCTCTTGTCTGTCACACAGACCAGTGTGGAGTTTCTACGTATCAAAAATCTGCCAGGAGCTGAAGTCCTTAATATTCAGCAGCCTTACCATGGGCTGTCCTCCCAAGAGCCAAACATCAGTCATAAGGAAGCGCCATCAGAGAGCTTGGGAAGTTCTGGCTCGCAGTCTGATGCTGAAGGTGAAACTGATGTAGAAACTGTTCTGTGCAAGCTCAGAGTTGAGCTGGAGGAAGAAAGGAAGAACAGCCAGCGAATATGTGGCGAACTAGCAGAGGAGATGGAGAAAAACAAGCACATGCTTTCTTTGCTGGAGAACGAGAAGCAAAGAAGAGAAGAGGAGCGAAAAGAGAGGGAGGCAGAGAGGCAAAACCTTCATATCCAGTTAAGCCAACTTCAAAGTCGGTGCCTTGAGATGCAACAATACAAAGAGGAGAAAGAGATCCTCAACATAGAACTGCAGGAGCTCAGGAGAAGGCTTCAGGAGGAGGAAGATGCAGGGAAGAGATATAGTGAGAAGCTTGCTAGCTCTGTTCTTTGTTTTCAGAGTCTTGAGGAGGAGATGAAAAGGCTCAAAGAGGAACACAGAGATGAGGTCGAGCAAGTCAGGCAGCTTTTGGAAGAGAGGGAGAAAGAACTAAAGTTTAAAGAGGAGGAGGTGGTGGGACTCAAAGCGTCTAAGAATTGGCAGAACCAGGCAAAAGCTGGTGTTAGCTCTGATGAGACTGTCAGTATCGATGAGGCTAATCTGGAAAGTGGAGCTGACCAGGGCAGTATGAATGAATCAATGTCTGGTGATATTCTGATGGAGCGCTATTTGTCTTCAGCTCCCCTTGCACACTTGCAGTCTTCAGCGATAACTGAAAACCTCGACCAGTGCAGTCAGCTGGACATATCAGCAGACCGCAGGTGAGAGCCGCTATTATTATTGCACTACTATCTACCAGCTGTAGATATGACTTTCATCAGTTATCTTAGTTTATTTATTAATCTCTTTTGTCTTTGTGTCTTCTCAGTTTTGAGCTAAATAGCGATGTGTTTGGAGAAGAACTATTATCGATTTCAAAACGTATGAATGAAGAACATGACGACCGCCAAAACACCTCTAGTCCACAGGACTCTCTGGCTGATGAGTCCAACCCTCAGTGGCTTCACAACTCCGCTTCTGGCAGGATGGAAATGAGTAACATGTCCGAGCAGCAGTCTGAGGACACTGACTTGGAAAAAGAACTGCTGAGTCAGCAGTGTGAGGAGCTCCGTGAGGAGCTGGCCCTTAAGGAGAGGGATCTAAATGTGCTCAAGGAGGAAGTAATCAAGAGTGCAGAAGAGCTTGAGGAGGCAAGGAGCAGGTAATGAAGTTAATGCCATTTTTCAAAGTTCTTTTAAAAACAACTTTGTGCTCTATACTTAACAATGACGTTGCTATTGTGTTAAAACAGTATTATTTCCTTCTAAAGGAAATTGCATACTTCTATTAATTTTGATTAATGATAAATATTTATCCACATTAGAAATAGGCATTTCTAAGAAAAAAAATCACTAGTTTACAATAAACATTTGAATGTAAGATGGTTTACTGTGCTTACA
>VURO01049081.1:1678-16347 GCA_015108175.1 Pelvicachromis taeniatus | reverse complement strand
TCCCCCCCCCCCCCTATTTTTTTTTTTTTGTTGTTCCCCCCCCCCCCCCCCCCCCCCCCCCCCCCTTTTTTTTTCTTGCTCTCTCCCTTTCTGTGTCTTCCTCTCTTCCCGCCATCCAGTGGCGCGTATGCGGGAAGTTTCTGACACACTATACACTCTGTAATGTATACACACCCGCCATAATGGAGGTTATCGACGGGCTGGTCGGAAAAGTGATGAATACATCAAATTAATAATTCATGTCAGTATTAAGAGTCTGCTGCCAGGGCCAGCTCAGCAGTTTGGATGAATTTTGTGAGGATACATCATATCTTTTATTTTTACTAGAAGGCTTGACAAGGACATTAGATAAGCCTTAATATGCTATTAATTTTGTGTTTTTATCTGTTCTTTTATTTATTTTGTGTTTTTATCTGTTCTTTTATTTATTTGGTTTTTTTTTTATTGGATTTTGAGTCACAATTTTTGAACATATTTTTAAGGGATATGAATTATTGTTCGTTGTCTTTCTAAACAGCTAGTGCTGTTTGCATGTATCCTTGTTTCTACTGTATTTTCACATTTCTATCTGAAATGTGTTTTAAAAGTTCTTTCAACTTTTCTGCAACAAATAGTATTTAACAGTCATTTGACTGAATTTAGTTTCCATTTCAATATTTCCAACAGTTTGCTCAGAAGCATTTCAGTGTTCTTGATGTAGGAAGGTAATATAGTGTTCATGATTTTTACCAGGTAATTTAACCAAGTCAAAAGCCTACCTGGTAAAACCTTGTTGGCCTTAGAACATAAGATGTTTTGTGGCGGTTTATCCAATGAAGCTGCTGCTCCATGGCTGCATGCACACTGTTGTTAGGATGGTAAAGGAATGTGCGGCCAAACAGGAATGCTGGTGAACCAAGCACCTCTTTCATTTTGGCTCAGAGGAATGTCTGCTGGGTAAATTTTCTGCATCAATCTTGGGCAAACGAGGGGGGATTTCCCCCTCGTTAGCGGTGTGTGTCTCCACATGCAGTGGCCGGCAATCGCCGACGCGCCGTCAGAGATAAGAGGAATGAGCTCCCTGTGAGAATACTCTGTGGTCGGCTGTGCATTTATGCAGCTGAGGATAATATTTCCATTGTTCATGCTGCCTTTATGGGCCTATATTTTATTCATGAATTCCTGAGAGCTAGCAAGCCACGTCTTACTTTATGTGTGTGCGTGTAAACTTTTTCATGTGCCGAATACAGTGGCTTGATTCCAAAATACACCCAATGCTTGAACTAGCCGAATATGATTGATGAGTTTCAGAATAGAGTAAGACCCATGAATGATTGTTTTTGTGTCAGAGTAGCTCATAGAGAAGAGAAACCAGCTATGGACAAAATCCACCAGTTTGTTTGGTGGCTCCAGGAAATTTCCAGCTCTGCCCTGTGAGCGCTTCTGTCTTCTGTCCTGGTTGGAGGTGTGTTTCTCTTCCACCTCCCTTCCTGGTCCTTCCTTAAAAAGTCATCAGTCATCACAGCCCCTGTATTTTACACGCTCCCCTCTAACTGGTGTTTGATTAATTTATGGCTACTAGAGGTTTGACTGGCATCGGTGCTCCTCCTTGTAGCTACCTTGTCTGCCTCTCAAATTCAAGGGAGAACCCTGGACTGTCACTCATAGAAATAAAAACTAAATCCTCTAAAACAGTTTGTGGAATTGGAAGAAGAAAAAAGTCAACAGGGGGTTGAAAAAGGGGACTATAAATATTTCCTTCAGTTTCCTCTGGAGGTGAAATTCTGCCGTTTGTTAGTATTAGCATTAGCGTTGGGCTAGCAAGCACGGTTGTCTGGGAAGTGGTGGGGGTCTCGGGAGCCAGGCCGCTCCAAGCCAAGCTGAGTCTCTCTGTAATTATGAGTTCAAACGTTGGAAGAGGGCGGCTCGCTGACTGACGGCGTGACTGACAGGCCATACACTGGCCTCGCAGGGCCCCTAATGGAGGCCTCTAGTAGACAGCAGCTTGATTTATCTGGCCCCAAATGGAGCTCTAAACATGGCTAAACACTGATCACACTGTGGAGAACAGGACCACCGCCATTAACAGTCAGGCCTCTCACACCATGTATCTATGTGTGTGTATATCCAAGAGTGCATGAGAAAGGTGTATATATAGAAAGAGAGAGAGAGAGAGAGAGAGAGAGACTTATGTTTAATTTGGCCATTTGTTTGTGTAACTATATGTGTATTAATGTGTGTAATCATAATTTTGCACATGTACATATTTGTGATGGACATGGCTGGCTGGGTTTGTATGCCGGGAACTTTATCTGTTTCTATACAAGTTCAAACACTTCACAAGATCATGCTTGCATGTTTTTCCCCTTTATTTGGCTGTGCACTAGACTTTGTGCAAAGTTTCTGAATTTGATAAATTAACAAAATTGAGTCAGTGACTTAGACCCAATTCACAGCAATAAATTAAATATATACTCCAGAAATTTCCAACAGCCAATCAAAAAAGCACATAAGGACATAAAGAACCCTAACCTAACCTTCTGTTTGATGTTTGTGACTCAGCATGTAGTCACACATGTAATGGAGAGGTAAATCCACAAAGTAAAGATACACATTTACCAACAACAATACAACAATTTGAACTCAAGAAAACTAAATATCATTTGGGTGTAATGCAGCTATAGTCCTGGGTTGGACTCTCTGTTACCAGGAACCATGAGGAACCAGATTAAAGTCAGTTTGCTATGGTTGGGTACCAAATTTCAGTGTGTTGTATTTGAAAAATTGAAATCTATTACAAAAACATCTGACTGATTCTTGGTAAGTTGTACTGTTTCTTGGATTAGGTATTTTCAAATTCCAGTCCTGTTTTCCTTTGCGTACATTCATGTATATCTACTTGTGTTACGAGAAAAATCGAAGAGATACATTTCTGCGAAGTTAATCTTCCATTTTGTACTAGAAAAAGTCGATTTTGTAAATTAAGATTTTTAAAAAAAAATCCTGAAACAAGCTACTAAATTTGCTACTTTGTTAATGAAACCTATACATTATAAGCATGCTTTATGATGAAGCTCTTAGATCTGTGTGTTTATGTGCTTCTTTCATTTCTCTGTCTTCTTTGTATCTATACACACGTACCATGCTCTTTGTTGACGGTGATGTGTTAACACATTGACAAGGCGAATATGTGTATTTCTCTGATGTAACTGCCTGCCTCTTAGTTCACGCGTGTTTGTAGTTTGAGATTAAAGGGCCGATGGGAGTCAAGAAACTTCCACTTCCTCTCTCTTTCTCAGTCTCGCTCTTAATAATTTTCTTCCCCCAGGAGATATTTGTCCCCGAGAACACACAGATTTAAACTCATTAAATTCCTTCTCTCACCCTCTCACACACGCACACACATACACACTGAGACCCTTCTCGAGGCTGTGGAGCACAGAGGGGCAGTCGTGGATTGGTTTGTTTTTCTTCAGAAAACTGTTTTCCTTCAGAAGGTCTGTTTATGTGGCTGTCTTATCAATGAATGGCTGTCTTTCATTCAGCTGACTAAAATTCAGTTTTCTGTACGCGATTCTGTGTGTGTGCGTGTGCACGTGTGCGTGTGTGTGTGATTGGGGACGTTTGTCTCCTCGGTGTGAGACTTTGTCTTTTTTAAAAAAATTTGGGAGTCTTAGCAAAGCCAACTTTACCTCCAGGTACACACAGAAACACCTGCATATAGACTGTTAGAGCCTCCAGGGGACGATTCCAGGTGATGGCCTTCAGACAGGCTTTCAGCCCAATAAGAAAGAGAAAGTAATTTTTTTTGCCCTTAGCTGTTGTTTAATTTCTGTCCTTTCATGATCTTTTTACCTGTTTATTAACTTGAATGCATTTGCTTTGCATCTTTATAATTAACCTTTAGCAGCTAAAACATCTTGGTTAATATTTTCCTATAAACAATGAAGCAAATGTGCAAACTGCATTGTTTCATCTCAGAGAGAATAATCTATACCATTCCAATCGGCTCTGAGGAACTTTATAGTATCATTGAGCTCACAGTTGTGGTTTTGTGGCCTGCATCATTAGCGTTTTGGTTTACTCTCATTCTGATCATGAGCATAGTTTTCGACCGCATAAGGAAACTGTTTCCTGCACAAAATCTCTAAAAGCCCCTTTGTATGCAACCTGCCCATCACCATTTGGCAGACAGACAGCATTAGCAACTAGCTGATAAACATGAAGCATGTGGTTCCTGAAAAGTCTGATATTTTTTCCACAAATGAATGTTAAAGATTCCCAGTGTGCTGTCTGCCTGGTATAAACAAGCGTTTTCTCTCCTAATATGTTTGCCAGCTATACCACATGTGGCATTGCATGTGTGTAAGGTTTAAAGCTGGCTGTCCACTTTTTTGTGGCCCATTCTCATAGGATTGCATATGTTTCTGTTACACTGTTACCACTGTAGGTTTGCTTTTAATTGCTTTGTCTACTCTCCAACTTTGATTAGTCATGAAGAAACAAATGTGATTATTTTGTCAGCTTTTTTCAATTATTTTTGATTCAGATAGGCCTCCCATTTAATTCCAGGTAGCACTAGGTCATCACTGAGTGTGTGTAAAGTTAAAATGTTTCAGATTAACTGTGTAAAGCCTGGTCATATCAGCAAGATCAGATAAATGTTTGTGATGAAGCTTTGCTTCCCAGCCCAAAACAAATGTGCCCTGCCCTGACCACCACGTGGATTTGGTCCAAGTCTGGCTCTAATTTCGTATTCCCCCGTGGATTGATCAGGTCGAGTTTCATTTTATTTATCTTCCGAAGATTTTAATCAGGTTCAGGCTCATTAAATGCTGCAGTGGTTTGGGTGGGATAACGCACAATCCACATCGGTTCCACTAGGCCACATTTTTGGACCCAGCATATGCTGCTGTACGAAAGTCATGTAAAAGAGAAGAAAACACTGTGGGAGGAAGAGAAAAGTGAGGATGAAACATCTGTACTGTTCTTTATCAGAGAGGCATAGATGACCTGCCAAAGGATTTCCTCATAGATGTGGTTGAGCTGGAAGAGGCTTTATTATTAACATGTGGATATGGTCAGTGGTGGGAGGGGTGAGAGACTGTCAGGGAGGGGAATCAGAGGGTGAAATTCATGGAGAAATGGAGAGATGAAAAGGCAAATACAAGAAGGATGTAGAATTTAATAAAAACTGAGAATTGTGCTTATGCCAAATGTGAAGCCAAAGCAAAGCAGAAAGATGTAGAGATGGACTGAAGATATTGAAATATGGAGGAAAAATACAGACAAGTGCATAAACAGCATAAAAATATATAATTTAGAAATTATCTCCTGACATCTGTGTGCACACTGCAGATTCATGCAGGGGAAGCAAAGTGTCCATTTTACTCTGATTTAGTATCCTCTGTGGCCCCAGCTACATTATTATTGATAGCCTGCCACATAACTATTGAAACAAATGAGCCTGCTTAAACTCTTCTAATGGTTTTGAGCTTTTTCCCCTATCAGTGGGTTTCCATGCTGTGTAACAGCACAAGCCCTCCTACATTTGCACCAAAAATGCTGTCTAAACTTGCCTGCTTACTTTGTAATGGCTAACACAGGCTCTATAACTTTTGTGGTGCACACAAATGCATCACAGAGATGCATTTGTGTATTGGACTCTCTAATTGACATGTTATGGAAGTAGCATGTTTACATGGGATTAAAATCACACATGCAATTCGTATAAATTACTACAGGTAATCCTAGACACATGCAAACAGGGATTATGATGCAGTTTATTTTTTTAAATGGTGAAAATACAGCAAAATAAAAAATGCAGAAATAAGTCGGAAATTTAAACTATGTAGAAAGATCAAACTAAAGAGACACATGCAATGAAGATAGAACAGAGATTGAAGTCACATAAAAAGAAATTAGGCGGATGGAGGCAGAGTCGTAAACCATCTCCTCCTCCCGCCTTTCCTTCTATCCTGTCCTCTGATCCCACAGCTGATGGAATCAAAGAACAAATCTGACTTTTATTGTCTTTTTTCTCATTCATCTGCTTTCATCTGTCTACTGTCTGTCCTGCAAATGACAATGATACAATCTCTCCATCATGCCAAAAAGGGACAGACTAAAGAGCAGAGAAAGTTTACAGAGTGTAAGGAAAGGGAGCATAAGTGTTGAAATAAAAGAGAGTGAAATTTGAATTTATTATGTCTAGGAAGTTTGGCACTAGTAACAAAAATAGTAGAAGAACTAGGAAATGAGGTAAGCACGGGAGAAAACAATGAAATGCTACATTGGAAGGACAAATGTTGAAATAATAAAAAGCACAAGATAATAATTTAACTGTATGATGAAGAGATTTTCATCAGTGGGATCTCACTCTGCGTCTGATATTAGGTTTACTGGTAGAATATTAAAAGGTTTAACTATAAAGAAAAGCTTCGCACTGTGCTTACCTAAACATAATTTCTCATTGTGTTCTGTTGCTGAGCACCAAGCTGAGATTTAATAAGTCATCCACGTTGGAAAGCTGTCATGCTGGGAGGAGATTAGAGAGGCAGAGATTATAGACTGAAGGCTTTTTTCCCCCCCTGTGGCTTTAATTAAACACACTGATAGTTCAGTGGCATGGGCCTAGATCTGATTTTACACTCTGATAGTGGACACTGACTTGAGGAATCCTCTTCAATACAGTGAGACCTGGCACTGTGCTAATTGTCCCTGCAGTCAAAGGTCAATTTTGGTCTTGTGTCATGGTTTCATAAGTTCCCACCTCATTTCTCTGGCACAAGAGTTTAAACTGCAACATATAAAACCACAGCAGGGTGCTGTTTACATTCTGCTTTGGTCTTTGGAAGCTGTTGTTTAGCCAAAGAGTAAATGAAATCAGCTTTGCAGCTCACAACACAATGTGTGCAGTTTTATGTTGTCGACCACAAACTGTAAACTTATGCTTTCAGTGATGCTATGAGTCAAAAGATTTCAGTTGAGTGGTGATTGAAAATGTCCATTTGCGGTCTGAACGAGTGGCAGTGACTGCAGTGGTAGGGGGATGTAAAACGAAGTAAAAAGGGCTGTTTCATTAAAAAAACATTCTCCAAGAAAAAAACAATCCAAGAAAAATAAAGTAATAGGTTTTTTTTTCGACAAACAACAAGGTGTTGTTAATCAAATGCACTTCATTTAAGTGATCATCATCAAGTGTAGCCACCTCAAAAAAAAAGGAGAAGTTTTGGCAGTTTGCATTTCTAGAACATTCAGGTTTGTGTTAACACAAATCAACAATCTTTCCTGGAGTGGACGCACCAATGAATTCACCCCAAAGTCAGACCATCCAGAAATCCAAGCCTTACATCTCATAATGCACAGCTCTCAGTAAGCATGGTAAATGTTAACATTCAGGACAGTACAATTAGAAATAGACTGAGCAAGTATAGCATTTGGGTGAGTTTGTAAGAAGAAAGTCTCTTCTTTGTAAAAAGAACATGGCAACATGGCTTTGGTTTCAAATTGCAAACAGAACGACCCACACGACTTCTAAAAGACTTCTGGAACAACATCCTTTGGCCAAAGAAGGCAAAGTGAAGATGTTCAGTGCATATCAGCACAAATTCTCCATAGTAACTGTTAAGCACGGTGGTGGAAGGGTGGTGATTTGGGCTTGTCCCGTTGTATGATCCAAACAGAACAACAGGACCATTATCATAAGCACACCAGCAGTCAGACTGGCTGAAACAGAAAACACTCAAGGTCTTGCAGTGGCCCAGACTTCAACCCTATTGAAATGTTGCTTTGGGACCTTAATAGAGCTGTTTATTCACAAATGCCCACAAACCTTAATGACGTAAAGCAAAGTTATAAAGAAGAGTGGGCCAAAATTTCTCCACAATGATGTGAGACTGATAAAGTCATACAGAAAACGATGACTTATTCCTTGGTTCTACGAAGTATTGAATCATCGGGTGTGATTAGTTTTCGCGTCGCTGTGGCAACTTTCTTTTTCATATAGAGGCAGGCACATACTTGCTGATACACTATCTACGTGGCAGGAAAAGTGCCACATGGATCTGATTTTTCATGAATAAATTCCTGTTCATTAAGGAAATGCCATTGTAGTAATGGTCCCTGCATGTGCATATGTCTTTACATGATTCAATTAGCTGTGAATAGAGTGCGTATGGAACAATGATATCCTCTGCATATATGGAAACCATATGCAAAAAAGGGACAAGTTGGCAGTCTGTTGAATTATAATACAGCGGAACAATATACTCAGACTGCATCCAGAGCTGTAACTAATGGATTCTGAACATAACATGAAAACATTTGTTACTGTTTCTGCTTGAAAACCGGAGACAAACACACGCACAAGTATGACTTTATATAGAGAAGGGTAATTTCCAGGTGACATCCGTTTTTTATTTTTTTATTTTTAAAGACATAAACGAATATCAAACAGCTTTTTAAATGTTATTTTGACTCTTGACTCACTAGATGTTATTGGCTGCTTTTGTTTTTGATGTCATTGTGTGTGACATTTCTATCACAATACAATTTGAATATTGCTGAATACTTTATAAAGCTGATGAATAAAACGATGAATTTCACTGGCAAGCTACACCATGCAGAACAGTTGCCCTATGCTAGCAACTGAGGTGTCAGTAGAAGAGAGGGTCAGATAAGCCAAAATACGTGTTTCCTAGTAACAACTGATAGCTCAGCTGTTGATCGTCAGTCATTACTTGGTGGAAGAGACTGTGACATTTCTGTTCTGTTAAATAGAACTTCTCCATGCTCAGTCTTGAAAAGGGAGGTGATAATATGGTTATGAAAACCATTGTGTAGAGCAGTCAAACTAAACAGCGTATGAAATCAGTGCTGCATTTTGTGGTTTGGCAGTGTAATGTTGTACTAGGCATTTTTGTGTCATGAAAAATGCTAGAATACCGGCATTTGCATTCGCAAAACAGCTGTATGAGTGATCAGCGAGTGACTCTACCTCTAATAGAACCGAATGTGAGAGAAACAACTATAATGGGATCATGCTTTATCAGTCCTTGACAGTATTGCGCACTAAAACTGAAAGCTCAGACATGCAATTACCACGCTGCTTTCTGCATCATGCTGTTATGTGCTCCTATAATTTCTCCTGACTTTGGTTTACAGTTAGCTGGACAGTTAAAGACCAACGATAGGTTTGTAAAACGTGCTTATTTTTTTTGCTTTGTGTAGAATGATGCAGAAAACATAAGTAACACCAGAGGCTCCTTTACTAATGATTAGAACCATTAACCATTGAAGTTGCAAACTGGTGGAAATAAATAGAAGAAATCCTGTACATTCAATTCTTTATGCCATTTAAACATGTGTGTGTGACCTTACTTGACTGATCACCTCACAAGTTCACTTTCTCCAAAGTCAACATGTCTGTGTCTGCATGTTGTGTATGTGCATTTGTTTCTTCCGCCTCCCAAACAATGGCTGATTTATAAGATTACACGTATTTACTCTGTAATCAGCGTGTGTGTGTGTGTGTATGTGTGTGTGTAGTAAAAGAGAGTGTGGCGGCCGTGTGACGCCAAGCCGAGGATATTTATCTTGTTGCAGTGAATTCCCAGAGTTCTCCTCATTTTTTTCGTCTCTCTCGCTCCCTCACTCACTTCTCCCTCCTTTTTTTTTTTTTTTTTTTACCCCTCCCTTGCCTCCTCCTTCAAAGGAAGCCATTGAGAGAAAAGCAAACAGAAATGGTGGGGGCAACACACACACACTCTCACACACACTCTCACACACACACTCACACACATACACAGCTAAGAGTGTGTTTGTAGGTGCAAATTATTTAGTGTGGTTTTTGGAGTTTGTGCAAATGTGAGTGTGTGTGGATTTTTATAATTATGGAAGTGTGTTGTGTGTCCATGGTTAAGTGTGTGTGGAGCTCACATTACAAGTGCGTTTGATTGGATTAACAATTAAAGCAAAAGTGGGCCCGTGTTATCACAGCTAGTATCACTGTTGCATTAACGCTGATCTCATTTGCTCTACATTAGCTTTGTTAGCCTTCAGTAAACTTTTGTCTTTTACATTTGTAGGATTTTGGAATTTTGACACAGCTTGCCACAGCTCTTTAGCCCCAAATTAGTGTCGTTTTCACTGGGACCACAACCAAAACCATCACCTCAGACCTGGCACTGTGTGTGTGTGTGTATGTGTGTGTTTGTTGGCTTCTCAGGTCTCTCTGGTCTGGACTGCATCAAGTGTGTGGTTCAATGTTGGACCGGGGGACGCTGTATGAACACGTTGTGTTACTGTGAATGTATTTGTGTAAGGGAATATGAACATATGAACTTAACTAACATAATTAGTATATTTTATTATGATAATTTCTTTATAATTTTGGAAACACATTAAGATTTAGTCAATAAAAAAAAGTTAACAACAGAGTTACAAGAACTAAAGAAAGAACTTTACAATTCTGTCTTAAATTGCAAATATATATAAATACTGCGATACTATTTCCTGTCAAGTTACATATCAGTACATATAATATAAATATATATTAAGATTATGTTGATTTTTTTTTGTGTAATAGTTGCACATTGTGTTAAAGAAGTCTTACAATTTTGTACACTTGGAAAAAAAATGGTGACGTGGAGCTGCTAAAGAGAGCTTAACTCTGTTCATGTGTTAAATGATTTAGACTGAATAATATCGACACATTAATGTATGAAAACTAACATTGTATTTCACAGCTTTATAGTGACCTAACATTTGAATGACTTACAGTCAGTATTCTTACAAAAACAAAAAACACTTTGCACCTGTTAAATAATTTTCCACTGAAAATGCACAAATATCTGGCATATTTAAACACGGTGCTGCCCAAGTGCTCATAAGCACTCCAAGCTAGGCATTTTTAGTTTTCAACTGGCAAAAAATAAGCTTCACTGGATCCTTACAGCTGTGGATTCAAAAACCTAAAAAAAAAAAAAAACCCATCTGCAGTTGACCGACTGATTCTAAACCGATTTCTGTGGATTGCCTTTTTCTTTTTTACATCCGCGGTCCCCGAGCCATTGAGCTAACTAGCCAGCAAGCTTAATCACTTAGATCCCCCCCCTTCCTGAGTATTCCCATCAGTTTGGTGGTCTAGTCAAAGTGAGGGGAAAAGGACGCAAACTTGAAATTATTGCAGATATTTGTCCCACAATTCCCATAAGCCACTCAGACAGACTCAAACTGCCCTTTCAAATTATACATATTTTATCTAGGCAGTGACAGCAATGATAATGAATGTATCTACGTGTCCAAACAGAGCAGTGCTACATGTTTGGTATGTTCCTGTGGTATTATAACAAGCTTTAGAAAATTACATTTAATTTTACATAATTGTTTTTAGTCTGGTAACTGACACTCATCAAAAGGGGTTTTTGGGGTCAGTTTATACTTCACTGCCATAACAAGGAACTCAAACAGCCCCAAAAAGGGACATCCTTTTGTACTCTGCTTCCAGCACAAGTATGACATGTCAACCACAAGATTCGGGATTATGTAAATAGTTTGGAATTGAATTATGTGTTTTGCAAAGAATGTTAAATATCTGTAAGCAATAAGCCTGCTGCCCTCACTGTGGTTCAGGGTGTGTTAAGTTAACAACATGCATGTTGTACAAATAAGTGTATACATTTCTTAATTTTATGTTGCATTATACATAATTTCCACATTATATCTATTTTTCTCTATTTAATATCAATCAGCACAGAAGTTTTTTTTCTTTTCTTAAGTGGGAACATAGCTCTGCCGCTTTAATTCATTTGAACTAAATCATATATCTCCTGTCATCTGACATCATTTTTACTGACGTTAATTACAACATGGCTCGTGTAAAGTATGTGAATGGCCACTCCCTTTTTATTGTAAAACAACTGTAGTAAAATATTTTAATTAATATGATTATTTATAATGCTTAACATTTTTTTTATAATGAAAGTTTTACTTCCCTTTTTTATTACATCGAAGAAATTTCGTAAACAGCTTTGTTACAGTGGCAGTTGGACAGGAGGCATAGAGACCTGTCAAAGATATTTACAAACTGTTGCCTAGCAACCTACCAAAGGAAGAATCATCTTTAATGTCTCAACAAACAAGACCAGGACTTTTCAGCATTGAAGCACAAGCCTGCTCATCTCAGATGTGTAGTTTTATGGTATTAAAATAACGGCTTTCTGTCGAGACCTTCGCTGTAAATGTGTAACTTCTATTCAATGTGACGCTGAGATTGGGAACGTATCTGTCAGCTGTTTAGCTTTTTATTCTTGATCAGGAAAATATCCTGTCTGTGTGTCATATTGAATTGAAAGTCAAGTTAAAATATCGATGACAGATCAGCCAGACCGAACGCGATCATGCAGCAGAACGCCTGCTGGACACACAGCTGGACACACATCTGGTTCTGCATGTGTGCTTTTGTGTGTGTGAGGTCACGTGCACATGGGCTCTCAAACTTGGTGCACATGTTCATGTTTACAAATGTGGTTGCGCATCAATACTCGTGTGTAAGTAAGTCCGCGTTCATGCAAACAACCTGACGCGTGTTTGTGCGCTGTATGCGTGTGCACACGTGCATCCTGGGAGGTTAGTGTGAACTGCTAATGACAGGCCACTGTGTGTGTGTGTGTGTATGCATGTGTGTGCCTGGACTGTATGTGTGTGTGTGTAATGAGTAGAGAGAAAGGTTTTGTGTGATTATAGGGCTCCTCTTAGGACCAGAGAGACTAAATATGGCTTCAGACTAAACACTGTCCCCCCCCCCCACACACACACACACACATGCTCACACACCACACCACAGACCACATACACATTGGCAACATACAGCACATATGAAGAGAAAAGTCTGAAAATAACTTGAAGATATTTTTATGATCAGACAGGACAGGAGTTATCTTCATCCTGTGTGTTTCTGTGTTCCTCTCAGTGTGTTAAAATAAATCTAAACTACAAATTATTGAAGTCCAGTAGTAAGTTGTCATGTGGTTTCTTCATGTTCATTTTGTAATTGCAGCTTGGACAATTATAGTTGGACATTAAAGGCTTTGACTTCAGAAAGCTGTATCCATTTGAAGAAAAGCTTGAAACGTATAGCTTGAAGTATTTGTTAACAAATTTATATTTACAACGCTTCATATGATTTCACAATATAGTTGAAATTAAATGGCAGGGGCAATTCAGCTCACGATGGCAGCTTTAGGTGTTTCAGTCGTTATGTTGGGACTCGACCTAAATTGATGACATTTGGAAAATTGGTGCTTAATGGAGCTGTAGATGGTTGTTTTGAGGACTGGATAAAAATGAATACTATAGATGTTTGTTTTTTTTTAACTGGCTGCTGGGAAACATGACTTACTTTCAAAATCAATTTAAAAACCAAAAGTGTGAACAAACAAACAAAACAGAAAAACGACGAATGAAAAATTAGAAAACAAAAAGTAAAATGTTTCAGATTTCTTCACGTGTTATTTTTAATTATATTCCTCTTTTGTTGTATTTTTCCTTTCATGTTACACGTGCTTTTATTGGATGACAGAGCTGCAGCTGAATTATGTGCAAAATGTGGTTTGGCATTGTCTTGCTGAAACAAACAAACAGTCCTTCCAAAAATTTTATATATATCATCTGAATAGCAGTCACAGCAGTGCTCTTTACGTGTCGCGCATGCTTTGGATCCCCTACACTCGTGTACCACTGAGAATGCTGACTTTTGAACAACAAACTCGAAGAGTACTTCTACTCCTTATTTATGGACTTCAAATATTTCAATTTTCAGACTACGACATAGTTTCTCTATTTGCCCCAGTCTAATTAAAAAATTTTAATTTTTTGATTGGCAGAAATGAAATCAGCGACAGTTTTGTTGATTGATTATTCAGTTAAATAGTCATCAGGTACTTTATATTAAAGAAAAATGTTAATACTACGTTAGCGCTTAAGATCTTTATTATGGTAGGAAAATGTAAAGATAGACCGGAAACCAAAGGGACAAAAAAAAAAAAATTAGGGAAGAACTTCTCAGTTATGTAAAAGATGATTAATACATTTTCAAAGGAAACAAAATGATCAGTGTGAGTGAGACTCAATAGATTTCCCCAAACACCATTTAAATGTCTCATCCTGCAGCAAAGCTTTGTGCTCTTTGGTCTATTTTAACACATTTAAATTAAATAATTTTACTGTAGTGCATAGTAACTATTTAATTTTACCTTTGAGTAGCTTGAGAGTCAGAGTGTGAGAACATGTGTGCGAGGCCTGTGTTTCATTGTGTTTTTTTGCACCACTGAACTCTCAGTCAGGCTGGTAGAGTTCATATATTTTTTGGCTTTTGAGGAAGGTTTAAAGTCACACACACACACACACACACACACACACACACACACACACACACACACACACACACACACACACACACACACACACACACACACACACACACACACACACACACACACACACACACACACAGAGTTGTGAATATAGCAAGCTTCTGTGTGTAATCAGATCTAGGTTAGCAGCCGTCGTATAATGTTCACTGGAACAGCATGTACCCACCCCATCACACTGCACTCAAACTGAGCTCCTGGAAATACACTGTGTGTGTTTGTGTGTGTGTGCCTGTGTTCTTTTTTTTTGTTTTTTGT
>VURO01049079.1:0-10532 GCA_015108175.1 Pelvicachromis taeniatus | reverse complement strand
CCCTGTATTTGCCTCCATCCATCTTCCCATCAACTCTGACCAGCTTCCATGTCCCTGCTGAAGAGAAGCACCCCCAGCGCATGATGCTGGCACCACCATATTTGACAGTGGGGATGGTGTGTTCAGAGTGATGTGCAGTGTTAGTTTTCTGCCACACATAGCGTTTTGCATTTTGACCAAAAACCTCCATTTTGGTCTCATCTGACCAGAGCGCCTTCTTCCACATGTTTGCTGTGTCCCCCACATGGATTGTGGCAAACTGCAAACAGGACTTCTTATGGTTTTCTTTTATCAATGGCTTTCTTCTTGCCACTCTTCCATAAAGGCCAACTTTGTGCAGTGCACGGCTAATAGTTGTGCTATGGACAGATTCCCCCACCTGAGCTGTAGATCTTATAAAAAAATGTTTGGATGTTTCGTTCTACTTCTCACGTGTACACCACTTTGTATTGGTCTTTCACGTGGAATTCCAAAAAAAATGTATTCATGTTTGTGGCTGTAATGTGACAAAATGTGAAAAAGTTCAAGGGGGCCGAATACTTTTGCAAGCCACTGTACATTTCTAACCTTTTAATGAAAGGATACAAGTCTGTGGTGCCATTTATAAATTAGCAATAAAAAAATGAAAATGAAGACTCTCTTTGGAGAGAGTCTTCATTTTCATAGACTGAACTTGCAGAATTTTGTGCTACTACATGCACATTGCTTTTTAACAAATTGACAGCAAATACTCCATTTGCTTTTATCCTGTATATGTATAATATTAGGGATGTGCATGAGTAGTCGACTAATAGTCAGTAGTCAGTAACAGACTTACTAGTCATTTAATCTAATTGTTAAAATTTTAATTGATATCCAATGCTGGTAAATTCTTGTGTCCTAAATGTTGTTGAGAAACGCCATTAATCCGTTAATCAGCCGGATCTTTTTGTTAACACTATTACTGCTAATTCGCTAAAAGAACAAGATCATGGATACAAATGGTGGAAATAAGCTTTCTCCTAAGGGTGAATGGGCTCATCCTTAGCGATAGGGTAAGGAGTTCAGTCATTCAGGAGGGGCTCGGAGTAGAGCTGCTGCTCCACCACATCAAAAGGAGCCAACTAAGGCTGCCGCCACCTGGGTATGGCGATTCGGCCGAACAAGCTGGAAAGATTACATCTATCAGCTGCTCTGGGAACACCACGATAAGATAAGTGGAAGAAAATGGCTGGATAATTTACTGTGCTGTTATTTAAGATTTTAACATTTATTCAAGAGAACATTATGATTTTTTGAACAGCGAGCATCCTTCATTAAGCACGGCACGATCCGCCATACCTTCAGTTGTGATTTATTAATTTTTTTTTAAATGGGCTTTTTTGGTCATATTTTAGTAATATGTGAACATCTTTTGTAGTAACATGTTTTCAGATCATACTTACTAACTGTTCAAGTGTTTTTCTTCTTTGTTGCGCTCATAACGTTCATAATGCACGATGCGGGATGATTCATGTTATTAATGATTTCAAATGTACTCGTTATTAATTTTTGACATTAAACAATTCTCAGATTTCATTAAATATTTGCATATTTCTTAGTATTAGACTTGTGGGTTAGTCTAATTTTTTTCCTTGTTTTGTTGGCTAAGAAATTCATTGCCATGAACATCCCTATTTAATATGTTACTATCAACCACGATAAAATATGCAGCTGACTTCTTATTGATATAGTTTCTTTACATCCAGTGAAAAAAAGGATTTGTTTAATACAGACCTTTTCACAAATACTTTACACTTATTTGGTTGTCATGTCTTACTCAGGCAGTTCAGTTACTATTTGATGGACCAAGATGTTAATGCATGCATATAAAGAGAGCCTACAATAACTCAAATCTTGAAAGGCACACAATGCAGTGCATGAGTCTGTCATTCTGTCAGCTAACTCCACCCTTTTCATGACAGTCTGTCAATGCAAAATAAAGCAGCATTGGACAATGCTCAATCCAGTGAGGCGTGTCAACACCGCTCTCCTCCAGAGAATGTGTCTGCCATCTGGCTCTACAATACATACTCCCACGGCAGCAGCAGCCTTAGCCAGCTGGGAGCCACTCTGACAAGTGGCTTAGAAATGTACATTAAGTCTTTCTGAGTTGCTACTGACAAAGTTAATGCTGGCAGCATATAATGTCATGTAAAAGCTATGAAGGCTTCTTACCTTTTGTTGCAGGAACTGCTCCTTAAATTTCTGAGCTTGCTTCTTCAGGGATTGATTTTCTTGTTGTAGGGTTTCAATCTGTAACATTATACAATTGTTTCATTACTCACTATTTGTTGTTCCAATGCTATTTCACTTTTATTTAAATTAATATCAACTACACCAAAGAAAAGGGGAAAAATAAATAAATAAAAATCTCAGTCTTCACACACCAAAACAAGGCCATGGCAAACATTTCCAAACCGCTAAAAACATTTTAGGTAAATCTAATATAAGTTAACTCTACATCAACATATCTTCTGTCTCATACCTGATTGGCTTTGACTTGGACTTCCTGTCGTAGTTGAGCCAAGACATCTGAGGCCACCAGAACATCCTCGCCAAGCCTCTCAGCACTCTCATCAAGTTGGCTCTTGTCTGCCCGGGCTGCCTGCAGTGCTACCTCAAGGACAATCTTCTCATTCTGGAGGTACTGGATGCTGTCATCCTTGGCAGTGCTTTCTGTCTGCAGCTCAGCCAGCTGGGCCTCCAGCTCCTGGTATCGGGCCTCTAGCTGGTTGATGGACTGCTCTTTGGTGTGCAAGTTCTCCTGAGTGGTTGTCAGCTGGCGCATCAGCTCCAGATGTTCTTTCTGAAGTGTCTGCAGCTGTGCATCCTTCTGGGAAAGAGTCAGCTTTACCTAAGACAGAACATTAAGAGCAGAGTTAAGAAATTAAGAATTATGTCTAAGAATTTTATTGTACATGCAGGGTGAAAAATGCGTTACAGTTACATCTGGCATGACTACCTGCTCTAGTTCTCTTTCCAGGATGCTGGCTGTGTTGGCAAGTTTTATTAACCGTTCTCGCTCCTCCTCAAACTCGTCCAGCTTGTGCTGCAGGTCATCTTCCACCATGCTCTTTGCATCCTGGATCTGCTTGTAAGCAGCTTCTTGGGTCAGCATGTCGGCCTACATTACAGATAGTAAAAGCACTTTAAGCAAGATTCACATATAGTCAAGATACCCATTTCAACAAACTGTTTAAAGCACATTTTAAAGCAACTCCTATGATTTTTTTTAATATTTTGATTGGTTTTACTTAATTCCTTTGGCTAAATAACAAGGTTAAAGTGTTGTTTGTTTCGACTTTAGATTTAAACCTGAAGCTGGTATATTCAGAAATGGATGTCAGAGAAAATACCTCAATGCTCTGTAGCTGTACAGCGATGCGTTCTTTTTCTTTGATGGAGCGATGCTGGGTCTCAGTGAGCTGATGTGACAGTGTCACATTTTCCAGCTTCAGATGCTCCAGAACACCAATCTGAGTCATCTGTCCAGCCTATAAAAAAACAAAAAGAACCAGTTATGTCAATGGTTATGCCTCCACCAAGATGCGATACTAAAACCAACTGCATTGACATTAAACGTACCTGCATGTTGGCCATTTCACTTTGCAGACGCACTCTTGCCTCCTGGGCCAGAGCTAGCTGCTGCTGGTACCACTGTCTGACCTGCTGAAGTGAATCAATCTCGGCCTGGGAGGTCTTCAGTCGGCTCTGTAGGGTGCTGCGCTCCAGCTGCACCTGTTGGAGCTGACTCTGAAGACCACCCATCTGCTGACGCAACTCCTGAACTGCAAAAGCGCAGGATCAAAACATAAAATTCAAACATGAGGTGGAGGTGAGTAAATGAGGTGGAGGTGAGTAAATATACTCAGCCATTTGAGTCTCCATCACTCACCTGTATTGTCCCTTGAGGTTACAGTGTTTTGCATCTCCTCCACCTTCCCCATCAGCCTGTTGTACTGGTCTTCAGCAACCTTTAGATCATTGCTTAGAGAAGCCAGACTGGCATTCTTGTTCTCTAGACTGCTCTGGAGCTCTACCATAGCCTTCTCTAGCTGGCTACAACTTTGCCGCAGCGTGCCAACCTCTGTAGTGAGGGCACTCTGCTTCTCCTTGCTCACTTGATCCTCCTCCATTTTTGCCTGCAGCTGTGCATTCACTGTTGCAAGCTGGGCCTGAAGCTCTGTCTTCTCCTTGAGAGCCTAGAAGACAGGGCAGATGGTTATAGCATGTAGCCCAATTATTTTCAGTGTGTAGTTTTATTAAATTGGTGGCCCACAAGATTATATTAGGAACTGAAGACCAAAAAGAACAAAAAAAAAATATTACTGATAGTTTGCGTTACCTGACTGGCCTCAGATGACAAGGATTCCAGCTGGCCCTCAAGCCTCATTTTCTCTTTCAACACTTGGAGCACTTCATCATGACCCATCACAGAACTCTCCAAAGAAACACTAAAACAATTGTAAACAACCCCAGTGAATAAGATCCAATGAATGAGTTAAGAAGTTCAACAAAGGATTACACATATCGACGTTAGTAAACTTCCATTTTTCCAAATATGAGAATTTTCAGGTTCCCTCATATACTACTTTAAGTGATATTACAATAAAATTACACAGTAACCACAACTGCACTACTATTTTACTAACCTCATTACTATAATAATACATTTAAACATTTATTGATTTGCCTTTTTTGTAAGAAATCGTTACCTGCTGGAGAAGCTGTCCCTGCGGCTACGAGGCTCTGCGGCCCCTTCTCTTTCCTGCTCCAGCTCCAGTAAGTGTTGCTCTTCAGTGGCTGCCTGCAGAACCTCCTGAAGGGAGGGGAACTGACCCATGGCCTCAGGGGCGATCTCGCGTCCATCCACTGTGTACGGCCCCTGCTGCCTCTCCACTGCTGCAGAGAGCATACCGTAGGTTCCCCTGGTAGACACACTGCTATAGGAAGAGCTGTCACTGTCGTTGCCGTCATTCCCGGGTCTTACCCCTGATTCACTGCCATCGATTTCTGACACATTGTCCCTGACATGGAGGGGCGCACCGGACTGTGCCTCTGTCTCAGAAGTATTGAACTCTGACATCACACTGATCTCAGACAGTGTGGACACAGAGCTAATAGTAGAGTTGACAGAGCTTATATCTGCCGTCTTTATGCCTCCTCCTCCTCCTCCACCACCACCACCACCACCATCATTTTCAGGAGACTTGTAATCAGCCAAGGAGTGGATCTTGTTAGGGCGAGGTGACCTGGACTTCTTTTCTTTGGGAGGGGGAATTCCAAGGCTACCAAGTTTGGGACCACGTGGGACACTGGTCCTCAGGAAGGAATACTCCTTGGTCATGGCAACAGTACTAGCCCGGGGTAGTGCCTCCGGATGTAGCATAAGTTCTGGATCCAGGGTACTGAATGGTCTGCTCTTGGTGGTGGTACGATGAGACTAAAAAGAGAGAATCAGAGGTTGTATTTAAAACAAACAGAACAACTTGAAATCCATTCTTTGTGGTAAAATGAGTGTCCTGCAAAAATAACTGGAATAAATATGTAAATATTTATATTCACGTCAAGTAACAGAAAACTCCTTAGAATAAGTCCAGTAATTACTTTACAATCACTAATCTAAGTCACAAACACAGGCAAACAAGCTAAACTAATTTCACAGGAAAAGGCAGAAAAAAGTAAATTAGCAGAAACAAGCAACACTGTATTGGTGAACTACTCTACCTCTACTAAGATTATGTTCAAGGACTGCTTCTCTGACATCATCATGTAAATTTTGTGATATAATTTTGTATTCACAGGCTGGAAGTCTCTCAGTAAGTATGAGGTATAAGAAATAAAACAGCTCCAAAACATGATGCTACTTCCATCATAGAGTAAAGTGCGATGTTTATTTGTAATTTTTTTTTGCCAGAAAAACTTAATTTTCCCTTTGCATTCACCCACCCTCTCCTTCTGTCTCTGCACTCTGTACTGTTTTAGTTGCTCCTCCAGGCGTCGGCGAGCCTCTAGGCGGATCTTCTCCTCATTCTCCATCTCCAGTGATGGTTTCTGGTTGGCTGAAGGGATGAAGTGCAATGAATGTTAAATCAAAGAGAAAAATGCTACCGCTCAACACATACTATCCAACTACAACAAAGCAGATTAATTAAAACAGGCTATTATTTCACAATTGCAAACACTGGAACTGCTTGGAGCCTGGTTCTCAAATGACAATGGTAAACACATTATTCAAATTTTAGTTATTTTAATACTTGGTCACAAAGTGTGCTTTAGTTAAAAGCAGTAAGTCAAAGTACAACTGCAAGTTTTGCCATATGACTTAAGGGTTAATGCAATTTTTAGAGCAGGTGTAACATAACTGTTGCGTGTTACACCCAAAAAATTAAAGGCTGCTATATACATAGGTATGCAGCTAGAATACTGCAACTGGCAGATGTACAGTGAATCAGAGCTCTGTATTCACAAACAATTAAGAGATACTTCATGTGGGTTTTTCCTGTGGAGTTATTTTGATTCTCTGTAGGAGTTATAATGCGCAGGCAAACAAAATCCGGAGTTACTGCCATGCTTAAAAATATAAGCTTTCATAACTGTGAATAAGGCAAAGCTGCCAATTTTTTTTTTTTTAAATACCATGTAAAAGATAATGTATCAGAGCGATTAGTAGCAAAACAAAGCCATGAACTCTAAGAGTGGTTTGAAGAAGAAAAAAAAAAAAAGCACCCACACAAAATTCTAGTTACAAGACTGCTAGGGTAGTTACAGGGAGGAGGTAAAGTCAAACAGCTAAATTAAATCCCCACTGAATCCTTCAGTCCAAATAACACACAAACAGGGGAGTTAAAGCAAACACTTTACATGAGCCAACGACCAAAACACTCCACATCAAAACGGGAGGATAAAATAGAAAGGGTTATAGAGGGGGCATTCACTGCACATAAATTTATGCTTACACAGTTCAGTCTCCTGCATAGGCATACTGAGTCTGAGTGACTGCAATGCATCACCCTTGTGAACCGTGACCTCAGCACTAGCCCCCTCAGACTTCTCTAGCATCATGGGTGGATAAGCAGCCACACCTGGGGAGGGCTTGTGGTTCTGCAAGTTGACAGGGGAGCTGGTGCTCTGGGGAGGAGCTGTCAGAGGCAGGGTGTCCCCTGCAGTATCAAAGCCCTCTGCCAGTCCATTTCCATTTGGCATCACATCTGAATTGACAGGACCTGAAAGAGGAAGGGGGGAAAAGCCCTCAGGAATCCAACAATTAGTCATGAGAAATTCTTGTGAACTAGTTTGAGTGGATGTGATTCTTTTGGCAAACTGGTTAGACGACTTTGTCAAGCAACAATAGCTTACGTGCAAAAGGCAACCACAAACATTCATGTAACACTATTGTTACTGAAGCATCCCTCCTAGCTGCATCTACTCTTATAGCTGCACAACTGGGATTCAGCTGCACAACTGGGATTCAGCTTGCAAAGCAAACACATTTAAAAGGACTGAAAATCTTTTTTTTTTCATTACCAACACACTACAGACAAAACGTGTCATTTTCTGTCAGCGGGCGAAGTGGTTTGTTCATTTTACATGACAGACATTTTCTATGCCCTCTTGTCACTGCTTGAAGTAGTTATGGAGTAGGAAAACGTGATTCATTTTCAACAATAGAATGCGGGAATGTCTGCCAAGCAGCTGTCATTCAAAACTGAAGAAATCATCCCAGATATGTCCCACTGAGATGAGTTTATTTGTGGTAAAATCTTAATATCCTTTTATTTTATAAATGATGTTGATTGTTGCTAATATAATTATGGATATTTAAATGTACAGAAAATACATTAGATATTCAAATGATGTTTCCAAATATAAATACAAAAACATTTCTGTACACTATTCAGTAAAATGTGTTTATATTTAAAATGAAATGAACTACCTGTAATTAAAAGTTTAGCCTAAAGGCCACTTTAAAGAACAATGCCCTGAAATGATTTAACACGTCAAAAGCACAGTGATCAACAATTCAGCTATTTTGGAGGCTTTAGTATTTCTGCGTAGCGCATTGTGTGAGAAAATCTTTCAGCTACTTTATCTAGTTTGTCTCATGTATATCCTCAAACTCGTGCATTACAATTAGATACATTTTCTGTCCAAAAACAAACAAACAAACAAACACTGTAAACAACGAGCACTGCTGTCCTCTGACGATGAAAATTTTTTAATTCAGCTCAGCTTTATAATATGCTTGTTCAAAGACCCGTGTAACATGGAGCTGCAGATGGCTCATGGCTCCCCAAAACAGGTCATGCATGGCAGGATACAAGTGTTAGATAAAAGAGATACCATTACACTTCAGAACTTGAACTGGTTACCTCACAATCTCAGAATGAGTGATCCTTTCTAGAAAAGCATGCTTACTCACCGTTATAAATATCCCCCTTTGCATCCTGTGGGTTTTCCAGCCCTTTTTTAAATGACATTTCATGTGCCACAGCATAAACATTAGACTCTTTGGATTTTATAACAAGGTCCTCTTGATAGGTATTGGCCTCCATCTGTGCTGCCAGTGACTGCTCAGTATCCACTTCCACTAACAGTCACAGCACTGCTGGTGCGCTTCTTGAAAGGGCATCTCACTACACCCTCTTCTTAGGAGGGAGCCTAGCTGGGAGCATGTCGGTCTACAGAAGCACCTCCAAGCACATACAAGAAGAGAGTAAATATATAACAACTTGTAGCTCCAGTATTGAGATTGTGACACATGAGAAAGATCAACATGCAACACAGAAGAAGCTGTAGCGACTCACCAGGGATCCGTTTTAGCCACTAATAAGGTTACGTAACAATAGCCTGCTTTAATATAAACTTAAGCTATAATTAAATACGTACACGCTACCTTGGTAAGTTGTTTTTTTTTAGGTTAAACCAAACTTAACTCTGCAATAATTTATGTGTAGTTTAAAAACAAATGCAACAAACATTTATCCTTTTTTATCGGCTATTTGTCGGCCACGCACCTCTGAATTAAATCTGTGAGAGCATGTGTACAACCTACCGGAGATACGCCTCATCAAGCACAGTTGACATTTAAATGTAGGCCTTTCCAAAGATTAAAGTGCAGTACTCTGCAAAGCCCTTCCACGTGACATGTTATGTTATTATCGTATCCTACTGTAAATGATAACCTTTGACTCATAGGGTGTGTTGCAGCGGCTACAACTGCTGCTAGTAGCTAGGGTGCTAGCCTCTGCTCAGACTGGTCTTACCGGAGTCGGCAACTCGGGATAAAAAGCAAGACAGTTGATGATAAACGTTACCGTAAGGCTCTTATATTCCCAGCGACTAGGCTGAATAATTTCACTTCATATATAGCTGGCAATGACAAGAAAGACGCACTAAACTTTAGGCGGCTAGCACTAGCTAGCGAAGCTAACGTGACTGCTAATTAGCCACGGGACCTGTCAAGCTAAGAATTGCTACAAGCTGGAATCGCCTTCACAGGACCATTTTCTCAAACACTTAAAGTCATTCAGCGAAACTCCTGGCCTCACCTTTATTACAAACCCTAGTATAAATTATAAAATACATCACAGATAAATGCTAGAAAATACAACAATTACTCACCTTCTTCCGAGCTTCGCCTATTACTACGTGGCTGTTTAGTTTCGGTCCTTTTTCTGTCCGACTAGAAACAGTGGGCTCAAACGATACACTATTTGGAACAACTAACTAGTCTTGTCGGGTCACTGACAGCCTTCTGTGGGTGCTCTCAGATGTTGAAATTTAGATAGAAAAACATATATTATAAATCCGCGCGATATCTGAAGCTGTATATAGCAATAATACCTGTATTACACGACCCATAATAAGGAACGGACAGTCGCTCCGGTGACTCTCGGATGTGGCACAATGCTTCACTCTTGTGGTAAATACTGCGCCCTGCTTTCCAGCTGTGCTGACAACCTACAGCTGTGGCAACCACGAACAGTACCATTACAAGCAGCTGGTGCCACTTTATGGCCCTTACCCAGACGGTACATAGACATGCATTAATATGCACATGATGAAATCACGCCACTACTTAACGTAATGAGATTAAATAGGATTCCACATGTAGGATTTAAGCGATGTTTTCATTTAAAGATAAATCACTTTCACTGGTACAGTACCATTTAAGAGTCTCGAGTCATACCTCATGTCTTTAAATTTTTAAAACTGTGTTTTAAAAATTCAAACAAACTTGAAAGTCAGTATTTGAAATGACTACATGTATTCGTCAACACAGTCTGAAATCTCTTAGACAAGCTTACTTGTTATCTCTTTGAGTAGTGTCCAGGAATAGTTCTCTCTCTGGCTTTGTGAATGTGGTGGAGGAGGCTGCAGTGTCTTAGAGATGTAGATGTACTCAACTGTGTGTGTGTGTGTGTGTGTGTGTGTGTGTGTGTGTGTGTGTGTGTGTGTGTGTGTGTGTGTGTGTGTGTGTGTGTGTGTGTCTAAGGGACTGCAAGAGC
>VURO01049078.1:59197-87802 GCA_015108175.1 Pelvicachromis taeniatus | reverse complement strand
CAGTCAGCAGCTGGAAGGATGTCATATAGGCAGACTGATGAAAGTTATACCTTTAAATCAGCCTTCCACATACAGCTTGTTGCCTCATTGTGTTTTCATCATTGTGTCATTTCATAAAAATAGTGTTGACAGTTTGAAGCCTCTGGGGAAGCAGAGGCGACATGTGGATCTGCTACAAATGACAGGAGGAGGAGAAATGAAAACATACAGGCTTGTCAGCACACTTAGAATAAAACAAAGCCTGAGACAAATACGACAGACACAGAAATCGATGTTGCATCATTGTTCTGGGGGAGCACGATTTGGCCTTGATTGCTTGTGATATCGGCAATATAACCATTTGAACCCCTCGGGAAGATCTCTACACAGAAGGGTGGAAAGTAAAGATAATGGCGGTTACTTTTGCGATTTCAGGGGGCACAGCATCCAGGCAGAAGGGTTTCCGCGGTTGTATCCGCTCTCTGCAGCTGAACGGCGTCACTCTGGACCTGGAGGAGAGGGCGAAGATAACACCGGGGGTTCAACCCGGCTGCCCGGGTCACTGCAGCAGCTACGGCTCGCTCTGCCAGAACCAGGGCCGCTGTGTGGAGAGAGCCAGCGGCTTCCAGTGTGACTGCAGCCTGTCAGCATATGCTGGAGTCTTCTGCCATACAGGTAAACAGATACAGGAACACACACATTGTTATTTTAATATTAATCCTGTATGGCGCAGGAAGCTGATTGCACAAGCTTTTTTCTTATAAAAACGTAATATTTTAGATACTTAGTGATGCTGACCCCCAGGTCTGTCTCACTGACTTTTTTTAAAAGCTTTTTTATTTGGAGTCCTTGTTTTATGCTTGTTTATTTTCCTATGGGTTCTTTGTTCTTTATCTAATTTAATGCAGATTTTGGTTTTCTATCTATTTGTCAGTGCCTCAAGCTCGTTTAGAGCTTTATAGTTCCCTCAGTGTTTCCTTTTTCCTCATCTCCTGTGAGTTTCCCCTTATGTTAACTTCCGTTTTCGCTTGTTTTTTTGTTTCTCACTTCTTGTTTCATTTTGCAAGTTATTTTCTCTTGTGTCCGGTTTTAGTTTTACCCCCGATTAGCCTTTTGTGTAAGTGTGTGTATACATAATGTCAGATTGTGTGTCTGCCTGCCGTACGTATGTTTTTAAGTTGTGATTCTTTGGATTTTGGCTCTTAAATTTTGCTTTTTGTTCTGGACTCTGGTTAAACTATTTTTTTATCAGCCCTTCATAAAAGTCTTTATGACTGCAGGATTCTGCATTGTGGTCCTCTCACTTCATTATACATGACTAAATGTATTTTTTATGAGTTTAGGAACTCCACAGCAAGGTACATGGCCCAGGCATTCAGCCTTATCTTTTTTAGGCTTTTTGAAAAGTTTGTGTTTTTTGTTGTTTGTTGCTGGGTAGCTTCTTATAGACAAGACATTAGTGTAAGATTGCGTCTCAACAATGTAGAGGTAAACTTTATAGAGGCATGATTATAGAAACAAACCTGTGACACCTTAGTTGACATTTGAAAGACTTTCGCTTTTTAAATCTCGCACTCAGAGCAAAAAGATCACAATAACTTCTCATGATACAAAAAAGAACCGCTCAGTTTGACCTGGATTCATAACAATTCAATTCAATTTTATTTATATAGCGCCAAATCACAACAACAGTCGCCTCAAGGCGCTTTACATTGTAAGGTAGAACCCACAATAATACATACAGTGAAAAACCCAACAATCATATGACCCCCTATGAGCAAACACTTTGGCGACAGTGGGAAGGAAAAACTCTCTTTTAACAGGAAGAAACCTCCAGCAGAACCAGGCTCAGGGAGGATCGGCCATCTGCTGCGACCGGTTGGGGTGAAAAACAGCATCGAGCTAATTAGTGGACGAGTGTGTTTTAATCTAAATAGCCTATGTCAGGATCCTAATGCAGAACTCTTCTGATGCACATGCTTTTCATTGTGCATATTCAGCTTTACATTCACATATCAGTTTTAAATTAGCCAGAACGTTTCTATTCGAAGGCATTTTTAGACCTTGTGGTTAGTTGTCTTTGCAATTTACTGACTGGCTCAAAGCACACAGGTAAAAAAAACGAACGCAAGTTCTTCTGAGGGTCGGGAGAGCAGAAGATAAGCACTGTGAAACATGAGGTAAAGCCCTTCCCCTGTCTTTAAGTCTCTTGTAACACCCTGACCACAACCACTCTTCTGTGTGAAAAGCAAAAGTTTTGGAGATGGCAAATCATTTGATATTCAGAAGAGAGAGTTTGGGTTGAGTTTTACTTCAGTGGCGTCACCTGCTTTGACCTCTCTCTAGAGGATCTGTCGAAACTCTCTACAGCTGCACGGTGTCACATCATATCTCCATCCCCTTCCCTCAGCGCAGCTGCCTTAGTGTGTGAGATGTATAAGGTTAAAGCATAGTTTGAAGGTATGTAGGTTAGTTTTATTTCTCTGAGAAGAGTCCTTCACTGAAGTTCAGTCCTGATTGTCTCTTTTGACATAGAAAATTAGTCTTTCAGAGTTATTTCTAATACAGATGGGTGAAATTCCTCAGGTTTATGGAGTGGAAGTTGAAATAATGCCACAGCACTTTCAAATGAGTGTTTATCCTGCTGCCTGAAGGTTAAGAACCTGTACTTTACTGAAAACATTTTTCTGCTTTTACGCTACTCAGCACCCATCAAGAAGTACTTAGCTACCATGTGACATCAGCGGTTTGATGTAGACAGCGACTGTTTGATATGGTTGAAGTCTATTTTAGTCATTTGTTTTTGATGTTAAAGTCACTAACAGTGCGTCACCACGTTGACCTTTGTGTTCTCCATTAGTTCAATAACTAAGTTCAACCATCTCTCCCGTTTTAGCCGCCCTCCCACTAAACTCGGATATCTACTGATCTCCCACGTCATGCTGATGCTCGCTCTGTGTTTCTTTGTGAGTCACAGTGACACACTCTGTGTTTGATATATTAAAAGTTAATCTCTGTATCTGGTTGGAAAATGAAAGCAAGAAGTTCTAAAGACTAATTTCTGTAATTAGAAATATAAAGTTCCTAAGTAATAAGACATGCACGATCCTCCCTACACCACAGCCATCATTTGAAGTTAATTAAAGTTGGAAAACACAATTGGGATAATTTTGTATATATTTATTGTTCTGTGCCCCAGAAATAATTTGTTTACTTTTACATTATTGAAAACTAGAGTCTTTTTCATGTAGGCTAAAAACTTAGGATGTGAAGTTTTTCAAATTATTGCTAATGCTCTAGCAATCCGCTTAAAAGCAGACGATTCATTAATGACAATTTTGATAACTGAAATTCTGGAGATGTCAGTAAAATGGTAAAACTAGTAAGGTGGGTTTCAAATATCCAGAGGCAACACACCTCACTCGCTCATGTAAGGACTCATTCACACATGTCTGCAGTGACGTGGACACCTTACGGCTCCCTTGCGGTAAAGGGACAGCTGAGAGTGAACGCAAAGCTGTCAGTTTACCAGTTAATCTACGTTCTTAAGCTTACCTGTAGAAGCAAGCTATGAGTAGTGACTAAAACAATGATATTGTGGACACAAGCAGCAGAAATGAACTTCATCCATGAGGTGTCTAGGCTGTCCCTTAGAGCTCACTCATTTAAGGGGGAGTTTAAATAAAGCCCCTACTCCTGTGCAATGAAGGTGGTTGAGTTGGTTTGGGCATCTAACTGCGATGTCTCCACGATGGCTCGTAAGTGAGCTTTTCAGGCATGTCCAGCTGGGAGGACACTCTGTGTCTCACAGAGACAAGAAAATGAGGTCTGGGCATCGCTGCTTAAACCCCTACCCTTGCAAGCTGGACCCGGGCAAGAGGAAGAAAATGAATGGATGGATACTGTAGGTTAATTGATATAGGAATTTCCAAAGGCTGATCTCCTTGCGCAGGATTAAAAAATAGTAGATAAGTAAAAGTTTGAGTAACATTTAGAAGAATGGGGGAATCTGACTGAGCTCCAAAGATTTTTGATACCTCAGAATGATGATAAAATATGTGAGTTTATAATGTTGTGTCTGTTGGCTTTTTCATTGTTAGAAAGTCATACATTCGATATATGTATGACAACAATAAGCTGTTGTTGCACAATTATATAACCTCTTTATATTTAACTCTTTTAATG
Organism: Pelvicachromis taeniatus; assembly: GCA_015108175.1. Lineage (NCBI taxonomy): Eukaryota > Metazoa > Chordata > Actinopteri > Cichliformes > Cichlidae > Pelvicachromis > Pelvicachromis taeniatus. The sequence continues at coordinate 83,638 of VURO01049078.1, read as the reverse complement.
TTTAATTTGAACAGCACTCTAAATGCTCGCCTGTTTTCTCTTCTACTATCTTCCAGAGGTGTCAGCCAGCTTCAAGTCAGGAACGTCAGTCAGCTACACCTTCAAGGAGCCCTACGAGCTGAGCAGGAACAGCAGCGCTCTGCCGTCCTCCATCTACTCTGAGATGACGCTGAGAGCAGAGAACATCTCGTTGAGCTTCAGGACGAACCAGAGTCCAGCTCTGCTGCTCTACGTCAGCTCCTACTACAGAGAGTACCTGGCTGTGCTCATCAACAAGCATGGTGAGAGGGGCATTGTCTCATCTCCTCATCTCCTTTGCTTCCTTATCCTCCTCCTTAAGTTAATTGAGAGGTTTCTTCATCCTCCTTATACACTGTTCTTCTCAGTCTTACTAAGTTTTGAAACATCAGAAACTTTTAATGCTGCCCCTCATTTTTCTCCCTAAACTTTGTCTGATTATATTTTTTAAATTTGCTTCTCCTCCCTGATGCTCGTCTCACCTCGTTTCTCCTCTCCTTTTATTCTCTCCTGCTCTCTCCTATTCATTCCTAACAACTTTTCTTGATTTTGACCTCATTTCCTGCTCTGCATCATCAAAAATCTGTCAGATCACCCCTCTCTCTGGATTTGCCTCGTCAGCCTTTAGCTTTTAGAATACATCCAGCTTTGCCAGCTATTAGGTTTTGTCTCAAGTTAAGAATAAAGCGTTTTCTGGATTTATCTCTGAGACCCAATGAGTGACACTGCAGGAATAAGGATTAGGTCGGCTGATAATAGGAGGCAGGTCAGCGCACTTCTGAATAAAAGAGCCGGAAACATGCTGAAGTGTTTTCTTAGCTTCCGCGTGAAATAATTGTGTTGTGAGTTTGACTTTTAAGAGCGGTATGAGGCACTTTGAGTTGAAAATTACATTTTCAGCATCCAGGAGTCTAATAAAATTGGCACTTTGCTGCTAGATTAGTTGTAAATGGATTTTTTTCTGGTGTTAATGACTCAGAGAAAGCTGATGGACAGCAGGGCATTAAGATTTGCTGCTGACCGTGGAGTCGTCAGGTAAATGCTCTTAAAATGAAGCGTCCAATTAAATCCCTGAGAGCTTTCTCTTGTTTGCCCTAAGATGGCTCATTTCTTTTTATCCTTGACTGCAGTTAAACCCCCTCAGCCCAAGCACCACTGCTTCACTTAGGACCCTTTTTCCTTTTTTAAAGAATACATTTATTGTTATTAGAGCAGTAGCAGGTACCGGGAAGTCTTTAATATTTCCCTCTTCTCCTCAGCACCTCAATAAGAAGATATTGAATTGTAATTTTGACCTTGTGATATGATTTATTCACTTTGATTTATGGAAATATTGCAAATGTGAGAAAAAACTTTTTAAAAACAATCTTTAATCTTTACTCTTTTGTTAAATCTCCGATTAAAATGCTTGACTATCAGGGGAATTAATTAGATTAGCTCTGTTATTGATGGGGAATTAGTGCTTATCCTCTTAATATGCAAATCGCAATTAATAGGACAACAACATCTTTAAAACATTCAGATTCATATATGAAGGATTAAATGTATGTTTGCCCTGCTGGTGAAAATGATACAATGTAGCAAAGCTACGAAAGGAAAAGACAAAACTTAATGCTTCTTCTGTGAAAAGTGTAGAAATGTTGTTACTTCTTTCATACATCTGAGTTGTAACACTATTATTTGATGAGTATTTGTGTGTGTCTGTTATGTTTGAAGATAAGCTGGAGGTGAGATACAAGCTGGAGAGCAGCAGAGATGCTGACGTGTTGAGGAGCAGCGTGAGGAACATGGCCAACGGACAGCTTCACACCGTAACCATCAAGCGACTGACAGACTCGGTGTCTGTGCAGGTAAAACCAACTCGTCAGCTCGTGAAATTATTGCAGCACAAGTATTGTTTTAGTGTTTAATGCAAATTTGCAGGGTTGTTGTTTTCCTACATTTGAGGAACAACCACAAAACACATCATACAAACAAGCTTCTGCTGCCGCAACTGGACAAGTTTACTCTTTGCTGGAAACATTTTGTTTGCGTGTTTGAACCACACACTGAGAATCAATTTATTTTGTATTTCCAGAATGGTTAGCAGGTGTGGCTCATAGCGGTCGCAGCAGTCTTACTGTGGGATAGGTATAGTGATTTTTCTGACACGTTCAGAATTTAGCCTGATGTAACGGGCTACGATGTTGCATCAAGGTTACAAGAGCCACCGCTGAACTCTGTAAATACCGTCATTTTGGAACCACAACCACAAAATATCACCACGTTTCTTTGACATCATCTTTTATCTGCAACAGCTCAGTCTGTCTCTGACTTTAAGAGTTGATTATAAAGAATTCTGCTTGCTATCCATTTCTGTAAAAGATATGGACATCCTTCACACATAATCATAAATAAAACAAATATATCTGCAATTTGGGTTTTTTCTGGTAATACTACACATAGGCAATAGTCTAACTGTCCTGCAGGTATGCTGACAGAATCCTTTCAACTCTCTTAACTCTCATTTTAATTTATCTACAAAGAGAGGGACTAAGAACACAATGACAAAGATGGATTATTTTTATTTTCTAACAAAGTCACAATCACATTGTCATCCTGTTATTTTACAATAACTGATTAGTAAAAATACAGTATCCTAATTGTGATAATCCAGTTACCAGTAATGTTACCAGTAATGTAACGGTGCTTGAGTCGCTTGTTAAAAATGATTCCATAAATAATTTAAAGTCATGCATCACTGTGTTGTAAAACCTGCTGCTTTTATGTCAATGATGTGCTTTTGTACGTGCAGATAAAGAAGATGAGGTGTAGAGCTACTTAAGATCAACTTTTTTTGTTCCATGTCTTTGTCAATGATGAGCTTATCTCAAGGGCAATAACACACACACACACACACAAGCAGTTCTTGTGTGGACCGCACTACAGTATTATTAAAAAAAAAAAATCCCTCTTTGTAATAAGCCCTAGTCAGCAATTTAGTTTCACTTCCACCCACAGTAGTTGGATGCAGCTATAGCAGGACAGCGCGGACAAACCGCCCATTAAATAAGGCACAGATGAAATATGAAGCATCTTCATCGTATCTGGATCTCCTGAATCTCCTATCTTGTTAACAAGAGCCTCGGATGATGTATGAGGTAAATTTTATCTAACCAGGAGGCAGCAGCCAGAATGCCTATATAATTATCAACTGTGAGATAAATTAGAAGGTGACCTTGTCTTGCGTGGGTGTAGCCTCCTGATTCACTGTGTTGTGAGGCTCCAGTAAACTGTGAGGCACATTTCGTCTTATCACTTTCCATCAGACTGAATTGTTGTGCCTTTAGCAGCATACAGTATAGGAGTCATAAGATGATGGAGATAGTTTGACATCTATTTAAACAAATTTACTTAAAATTTGGAGCACATTTATAGTAATGAACCATTTCGGTCTTTGAGAACTCTGTACAACGTTTTTCTCGTGCCACACCTACCGCTCAAAGTCTCTCAAATTAAAACAAAACTTTCCTATTTAAATTCTGGAAATAGCTCTCTTCCTTCAGATTGATGAAAATGCCAGAGAAGACTTCAATCTGACATCTGATGGGGAATTCAATGCTGTGAAGTTGCTGGTGTTGGGCAGAGTGCACGGTAAGTGAGGAGCCTGTAAAAATAGAGAAGAAGCCCTTTTACTTAAAGAACACTCAGACTCGCACTCATTTGAATAACAGCTCTGGGGTGTTTGGCCTCATTTCACACTCAGCTTTGGGAAACTTAAAGAAATAAATGTAGCTTTAGCTGTTCTCAGCAAGCCTGATTATTCAGATTATCTGGGGAAAAAAAAAAAAAAAGACTGAGGCAAAATGGAAAAAAATGTCTTTAATCATGACTTTAACCCTGAACTTCTTGTATAGTTGCTGCAGGAACTGATGTTCAGACATTTCTGGTATCTTTAATTTAAAAAAGATGCCATAGTTCAGAATCCCCCCCAAAAAAAAGAAAAATATTAACCATTTCATAACATTAGCCATTTTCACTATAAAACACAGGGCACCTGAACAAGGTGATTATAGGTGTCTAAAATTAAAAAGTGGCATAAAAAACAATGAACTGAATTATCAATAGAAACAAGACTTTAGAAAAAAAAAATAAAGCCAGCGATACAATATTGTTTTTTAAACATCGTTTGATTGTTGGGAGTTTTCTCTGTATTATTTTAGTGTCAACAGTATAAAGCTCTTATAGCTTGGCGCTTTATAATTGAAACCAATTTGAATTGAACATAAAAACACGCAGGAAATATGTTTAATTTTAACGCTTCTCAATTCTGGGAAAATTTGCCATTACAACAAGCTTAAGGACACATCATTGCGTATTGTATTAAGCCTGAAATATGACGAGCGTAGGCATGACACACTTGGCTAACACTCTGTTGTTACACTTAAATCATGTTTTTAGCATTTATATTATGTCACAGATGATATTATTTCTGTAATTAATGAAAGGTAGTTCAAACAGACAACTGGAGCTTTAACAAGCTTCACTCGCCACACGTTATTTCATAAATATAATTTTCTTTTCGGCATCTCCTTCTAGACAACTCGATCGATCTTCATGAAACTTTGCATAAACACTGCTTAGGGCACTGTGAGGGCCACCGTCTTTGAACATTGAATGAGCACTGAACAAAGACACATTCATAATGTCGGGGTTTGCTCATTCAGTTGCAATATGTTTTTAAAAATTCAATATTTAAACTTTTTGAGATGCAGTAGCAACTTCGACTCAATAAATAGGAAATACAGAAAATCAAGGGCTTAATAAATGAAAATCTCAATTTGAGATGGTAAATGGTAAATGGACTGATTCTTATATAGCGCTTTTCTACTCTCCCGGAGTACTCAAAGCGCTCTATACAACAACCTCATTCACCCAATCACACCCAGATGAATGCAGGTGTTTTTTCCCTCAGCAGATAACAGCTCGAACTTAATGCTTTTTGCAGTAACGTATCCGGGATTACACCACTTAGTGACCCTTATGTTATTGAAACCCAAAATTGACAGTATTTTTTTTTTCTTATGTTGTAAATTTGCCCTGTATGCTCCATCTTTCTCTCACTTTGCTGCTGGAACACGTAAATTTACCCAACAAGCGGCAATAAAGGATATTTATATTTCTACCAAATACTATGCAAATTAAATGAAACACAACAATGTTGCATTTGTACAAATTATGTTACCATTAAACAGCTTCACAAATTGGTGCTCATTGCATTTTAATTACAGATATGGTCTGCTTGGTCCCAGTATAAGGATGTGCTGGTGAGAAGGATTAATAAATGTTAAGTTAATGGAGAATATGCTGTTCAGGTTTTTGTGTTTTTGCCATTAATTGGAATTGCATAACACTTCTATTATTTTGTCCATCCCATTTCTAAGAAGGCTAAGATAAATATTCTTAACATTGTTCTATGAAGTGTGTTATCTAACGTATTTTGTATTGTTTGTATTTTATTTGTATTTTTGTATTTTTCTTCTGCTATCTGTACCTGAGCTGAGGTAACGCACACATTTCTCAGCCGTGGGATCAATAAAGTCTTATCTTATTTCTCTGTATAATGCAGTGTATGCATAGAGCAATACAGCATAGCAAACCTTAAAACACAGTATAATCTGTAACAGCAAAAATCGTTATAGATGTTATAACCTCCATGAAGGTAACTTTAAAAATCACTTATAGTAAAATGCATGTTATTATCGTAGTATGAGCAATTTTAGACATGTAGATAATTAAAAATTGGATAAGGACTAAAATAAATATAAATGTTTCTGTCATACAAAACTAGATAAATATCTTGGTAAATGAGGTCCCTTCGAGGGTTTACCGTGATTGGTGGGTGAGGTTAAACCAGAACTGTGTTTGCTTTAATGCACAAGTGCAGATTTTACATCTGGGGAAAAGTGCTCACTCTCTGGGAGGGTTAAACCACATCTTCATTGATCTCCAATGCATACTCTTGAACTGGGACCTGTAACAGTGGTGGGGTGAGAGAGGAATTGGCTCCATCATGACTTATTCATGCTCTCCCTGAGCAGTACCATCAAAGACAGGCTGAGATATAAGCTGTTAATAACACGAGGTGCTGAGAGGCTGCAGTCTGTGGTCACAGCTTTCTGATAAGACTCGGAGTCACAGCGGCACACTGGTGGTTTAAAACGTAACACTCTGCAATTAATAGTGAAACATGAGTCAGCCAAACTAAATGCCTTTCATCTGCGGGCATCCATCAGGACGTACAATATAATGAACAATAATATAATAATGTTGAATTTTGCACCATGTAAGCTCAGTTTGTACGCAGTAAAACTGCTCCGCTGTGTTCCTCTGTGGGTTTTAACCCTGTCATGTCAGCATGTGACCAGTCCTCCCCTCTGTCAAACCAGAAGAGGCCGGGAGTCAGATCAGGATCTGAAAAGCAGCAGGAGAGTGGATTTTCTGTCAGTCCCTCGAACCCTGTCATCCATCAGCCTAACTAATGGACCCGGAAGGAATACACAGAAACAAAGTGGGGGTAGAGAGAGAGGGGCTGTAGTGTATCAGCCGAGAGGAGCTTATATGCTGCAGCGGTGTTTCCTGCTGCTCTCATCAATATGCAGATGTGTGCTGGTAAACCACAGTCACCTCTCAGTCATCTGAACAGATAGTGATGCAGCTGTTTCCAGCAGTAATGTGGGCTTTCACAGCTGCTGTTTACACTGCTGTGAAGGAGCAGAGGTGAATGATGGAGAGATTTAAGTCAATAAAACGAACAGAAAAAGCTGTAGAGTGCACGTGTCAAATGGAGTGATGGATGCAGGACTTTTAAGCTGACCAGCTGACGGTTTGTGCTGTATTGACGGTGTACGTGAGGTTGTGTGTGTCCTTATTACAGTCAGTAAGCTGCCACTATTGTCCCACTCTGATGATGTGGGAATGTGAAGCAGGATCAATGTACCTGTCAGTGTTTGTCGTGTTTTACTTGGTCAGATTAGTTGATAGAGCAAGCTTGTAAAAGGTTAGAAGATCATTTACCTGACGTGACTAGCTAAAGTGTCCTATGGAAACCATAAGGTTTATATTTTTAAAGTTGTTGTTGAAATGATACATCGCTATTTTTTAATATAAAAGAATTAGTTTACATTTTAAATTTACATTTATAGTTAGTGCTGAAACCAAGTTTACAAGACAAAACAGCAAGGTCCTGCCGCTGCCAATAAATCGTAAAACTATAGATTCAACTTAAAAGGTAAAGCTAACTTAAGGCTGACAATAGACACACATTTCTTAGTGATACAATGCTTCTCGCTAAACTCTTGGCAAGAAAAGCAAAGACATGCACTTCTCAAATACTCTGAGCAATGAGTTATATGTTCATTGAGCTTATCTCACTCTCACATTTACACATTGCAGTTGTACAACAACTCGCCTCCAGCAAGAAGAGCAATCCTTCTCCTTGAGCAAGGCTTGCTGGTTGATTTGTAAAGTTACACTTTCAAACTATTATATAATCGACAAAAGGACAAAACTCTCAAAAGTGGATTACATGGTTGTCCCCCCCAAAAAAAGACTTTTTGGTATTTTTTTTATTTTAAGATATTTTCCTTTTCCCAGAATCTGATGACCTGGATCCAGACCTGGTCAGGTTGGCGTCCCTCGGTTTTACCGGCTGTCTGTCGGTGGTTCACTTTAACACCATTAGTCCTCTGAAAGCAGCTCTTCTCCACTCGGACACCAGCCCTGTCATCATCACTGGACCTTTAGTCCAATCTAACTGTGGCTCTGCAGCTCCAACTAATCCCTATGCAGCTGAGAACACACACCACCTGTCAGGTAAGAATGGAGGAGCTTCATTTGTACCATCTAGTATCTGATTTGTGGTGATTAAATTGATCACATATCATTAGAGTCTTATTCTTAACCTATGAAACCATCTTTTGACGCTTATTTGTTGTTAGTTTTCCTTTAGTATTGTGTTGGACTACCCAAGTATTTGGGCAGGTATGGCAGGTGTAACAGTTAACTTACTCTATTCCATAACTAACACTAACAACATATTCTAGATGCTGCTTTACTTTCCTGCAGAACTTATTTGCTGTTGTATCGTAGTTGTGTATATATACATAATTTCTAAGGGATGTTTGGTACACAGACTTCCTCCAGCCAGAATTTATCTTTGCGGCACAGGGTTCATTCTCTGGGTCCAATCAAGCTGTCATATAGCCCGCTTTGTGCTTTGCAGTTTGGAGAAGACGTGATGTGCAGAGGGTGGGATGGGAGGTCAATAGAGGCTCAACATTGAATTCTTGCCTCATGCCATTGCTGGAAAGTTGTTTCATAAAAAGCCCAATTTTCTTGCACTGGAAATATCAGTCTTGCTGCATGAGCCCTTGAATCACCCAGGGTGCTGTACTGTTGCTCACTGCAGATGGGAGTTCTATTAATATTTCTGGAAAAATATATTAAACACGCCCCCAAAAAAACATTCAGAGGATACCTTTGCCCTTTTAAATGTAACTGCTCTTCTGTCTGCCCTAAACGGCTAATAATTTCTGACCCTTTTAACGTGATGATAAATGTGCAATAGTAGGTTGGAAGGCTAACCAAATAAACTAAATTGCCATTGTGGGTTTTTGTGTATGTGTGTGTATGTCTTATTGATGGGAGCTGCATTATGGTCTCATTAAATTGGTACACCTTGTAGGGGCGCCAAATGACAGTGTGCTTGATAACATAATTAATTGGGCCCACACAGGGGAGTTACAAACAGTTTCCCATTCCTCCGGTCTTGTTTTTATCCAGTTTTATTTTCCTTAAACAGTCGTCTAAATTGCTGCTCTAGTATTTGCTGTCTGTTTTTATGATAGCATTATTGTTTCTCTAAATAGCCCTCCTTGTCCATTTCTCCTGTCTGACCTGTTTATTCCGTCTAATTGCATCGCTTCTTTTAATTCATGGTTTTTCATCTTTACTTGTGTGTATTTACCTCGTTTTTTCCCTTTTTCTTTCTCTGCTGTAGATCAGTCTGGTTCAGCAGGTTCGGGTCAACCTTTGATCAATGCCATTAGGACGGACTCTGCTCTTATTGGAGGTACCTTTTTTCTTTTAAAAAAAAAAACATACTTCACTATACTGTGAACCCTTTTCACCTTGTTTTGCTGTGTTTTGCTGTTGAACTTTGCTTGAACTACATGAGACTCAGTATTTCAGCGATAAGGGGTTTTCGGCAAAAGTGATATGATGAACAAAATATTACATTTGAACTCAATTACAGCCCCCACCCCCCTTCCAGAATGATTCAAAATGAAGATTGATTCCAGAGTGCTCCCATAAAGTTGTAGCGAGACAAAAGTGAGAGAGTCAAGTGGTTTAAAAGTGTTTCAGCGCACAAAGGGCAGCTGAACTAGCTAAACCTCCGCTGAAACTTTCACACATTATCTTCAAAAGTTTTAAAGCCCAAAGTAGTAAAGCGCACAATTGATTGCTGTGTTTGAATTCCAATTGGATGAAACTTTCTCTGAATGAGGAAATGTGTCAAAAAGAGGAGGCCAGCTGAGTACAAATGTGTGAAATTCTCTTCAGCGTGTGCTGAAGTTAGATTAGAACAACTAGACTACAGGGCAAAAAGCTGACTTACCCAGGAGAGATGGGCAAACAATGTACTGTGAGCACTGAGAACGATTTACAAGTGAATTACAATGTGGATTCTGCTCAGTTCATTGTCTAACCAAATTATAGGACTGTAGGTATTAGCCGTTTTACTGCAGGACATAAAATTGTTACCAGCTTTCTTACGATGACAGTGCTTTATGTTTTTTGTTGAATAAATTCCTACCACGTTTAGAGACATCAGAATAACAAGCCAGTGAAGACAAGATGGGACAAAAAAAAGCAACACATTAGAAAGCTTATGGGCAAAGTCTAAGCATGTTACTGTTATTGGCAAACTTACAGTCACACTGCATAGAAATAAAGTGCCAACGATAATAAAAGTAAGATGTCAATAAATAAAAATGTTAGCGTTTACCTTCTAAAGGGCTTCTTGTGTTATTATATGTGTTGCATCTTTGTCCCTGAGATGAGATATCCACTCTGTGTCAACAAACCCAACAGTAACTGCTCAGCACTATTTTGTACCTTCTTTAAATTAACATTTCTTTTAATAAACATTACCGTGAGCAGGTTTTGAGCCACCTCAAATAGGTGCAGGGATTTATTGAAACATGTGCAAACATACAAAGACATACAGGACATAAGGCAGAAATAGAGTCATACCAATATTTGGTTTGATCACCTTTTACTCTCAAACACAGCCTGATCTCTCTTAGGCAAGTAGTCTCCAGGAGCAGTTCTCCAGGCTTCTTTTTGGAGTATGTAGTTTGTGGTGCTTTGAAACTCTATTGTGTATTATTGAGTCCACTCCATTGATACAAATACAAAGTTTAAGTGCAGGCTACATAACATAAAAGACCTGTCCAAACTCGAATGCCTGAATATGTCTGCCCTGCAGGTGTCATCGCTGTTGTGATCTTCGTGGTTGTGACTGCACTGGCGATAACGGCCAGATTCCTCTACCGGAGAAAAGAGACATATCGAAACCAGCAAGTGAAGGAAGTCCGGCAGGAAAACAGCCAGGATTTTTCTTTCAGCAACCAGGCTGATTCCCAGAACGTCCCCAGTGAAAACCCAAAGGAGTATATCATTTAGCAAGAATCCCAAATGCCTGATGAGATGGTGGTTTTTGGAGACGAGGGTGCAGGCCGGACTGTCCGTCATCCATCAGCACTTCAGACTGCACACTGAGCCACAACGCAGTGGCTCCACGCAATAGAGAACGTAAACAGGGAACAGTTTTGTCTTTTACTGTATATTATGTATATACTGAATCAAACAGACTAAAGTGCTGGACCTAAAAAAAAAGTGTTGACAAACTCGTTTCCACTACTATAAGTATAAAAAAAAATGTATATGTTGGAAATTATGTCTACAGCAGTCTCTAGCTATCGTCACTCTGTCATATTCAAAGGTTGCAGGTATTTTGTGTGTTTTTTATGGGTTGATGTAACTTTATTTCTTTATTCCTGTGAATCAGGGTGTTTGCAGTTATTTGGCTGATGGTACTTTTTTATGAGGGTGATGAATGGTTGTTTGCTTAACTGGAAGTGGAAAAGTCTGTCCCTTAATCAGGCCCTCAGGAAGACTACTTCTGTAAGTGCTGGCATTTGTTCGTTTGTAATGCCTTTTTATTATGCGGGAAGCTTTGGGAGAATAACAATTTCCAGGTTCTGGAGCCTTGAAGTCGTCTTTAAAGGGAACCTGTGCGAGCGTGTACAATTGTACTTTGTCAGAGGAATTTAGCTAACAAACATCTATGAACTGCTTTTGTCAGCATTTCAATTATACGTTTTACTGAGTGATTTCGTTCCAGCCATGTTGTGGTAGAACAGATTTTTTTTTTTTGTCCTTTTTAAGTGACATCTTTAAAGTCAACAGTCTTGCTCACTCATGAATAAGCACATATTGTATTTGTAATGTTGGTATGCTGCAGTTCTGGAGATAAGAGATTTTTATACAGTAGGGACTCGTTTTCTCCTTTCTTTCCTTTTCAGTCTCTTCTTTTCTCTTCTGAGCACACCACAACATTAAACTTTTTCTTAGAGTTTCCTGGCTTTTTATTTTATTTATTTATTTATTTTTAAAGCTTTGTTTGCTTCTTTTATTAAAGTTGTCTCCTCCCTGCTGCATGCATCCTGCTGGGAGCGTCCTCTCCCAACGCTCTAAATGACTCTGAATGGGGACGTTTTTAATGCTGCCGGTGGTACAGACTCTGTAACAGTGTGGCTGTCTGTCACCTCATTCACTGCACACAGAGACAGTTAATGTGTTTCTGAAATGCTAATCTGCTCTGATCTGACAGGTGGATTGTGATTTGATGGAAAGCAGAGACAGAGGAGAATAATAAGACTGAAAGATAATCTGAGAGACTGTGTCAAGCAAACATGGTTATAATGAAAACACCACCAGGCAGAGAGGCCCAACAGCAGCTGTTTATCAACACTCGCGCACACACACCACCGTCTCTCTGCGAGACCCCAATGCACAGATGGGATTTTAATGACAAAAGTTGCCAAATCTTCAAAGTGCATAATTCATCTCTTTCTTTGTGTTGTTGTCTGTCCCATTCTCGATTCCAGAGAGTTCATTCTCTGGTGAAGAAGCACCGACTGTCCTCGCAGCAGAAGTTACTGCAGTGCAGCGCTCGATTACTTTAGACTGAACAGGTAACTTTGACGTCCAGACGAGCGTGCAGGCTGAACTGTGTTGCTGGATGACACGCTGCATATGTGTAGAGCAAATAAGACGTTTCACAAGTTTCCTCTGCAAACGCAGCATAACATCGGCACCAGTCACTAATGTGTGATTTGTGAAGTGATTTGTGGAAACTGTGTGCAAACTGTCACTGTGAGCAACTCTGGTTTTGTCAAACCATTTTAACACTATAGAACAAGAATACAATTTACATTTAAGGCTGATCACTTTCTACTGTGTTATGTAGAGTTTTGTTCATTTGTTAATTTAAAGGATGAAGACCTGGTCACATGAGAATTTAAGGAAGCCACTGTTTTTAGGAAACTGGGTTATTATAAAGTTTTATGGAGGCTCAGGCACCTCCGCTATATGTATTCCTAGACAGATCTGATTCAGAGCCATTCTTTGGTCATACAACCACTTCAGAGTGGTCTGAATACAGTTGGTGTGGGAGGTGGGGGGTTACATCCCACTTCCTGTTGTATATCTTCTGCTGTCATCAAGTGGACGCATTAAAGAGAACTGGATGCTGTATTAAAACAATGTGGTTTTCATGTAGGTTCTCAATAATGAACGAACAAGTTATCCTGTATGTGCTGCATGCTCCGCCAAATTTGAGCCTCCTGAATATAGGAATAATTTCTGTGGTGCCTCTAAAGAGCATGAATACTCGAGACTCCCACATGCCACTCCTACTGACTTCCACGTGCAGCTACTTTCAAAGCATTGCTGAACTTTTGGTCCAATACTTCGATCTGTTACTGAACTGAATGTATCAAACTCTGACGATTAAAAACAAAAAATTAAAGTTTGTGACTTTAAAAAAAATTGTGACTGAGTGATGTACAAATGCAAATGCGAGCATAACATAAAAAGAACAAGTTAAAATCAGAAGTGTGCAGCAAAGCCTGTAATGCGGGCACAGCCACAGGAACTATACATTGTTAATGCTCCACTAACGGATGAGCTACAGCTTCTTGTTTATGGCCCAAAATGTCTTTTAGTTTAATTGTGTGCCGGGCTGTTTACACTGCCTGTCATATCATCATCATATTTGTCAGTACAGAGTAACTGAGTAAAGAAAAATGAAATCAGCACGTCCTTACTGTCACCAAGCTTGTCCACTCACCGACTTACACGTTTAAAATACATATTTAAAAACATGTATTTTAAAATTAAACTTCCAGATTTTATTTATTTCTTGATTATCTAAATAGAAGTGATTGATAACCTACAAAATCTTCCTCTTCCATCTCTGGCTCTACATTCCCTCAAATGTTGAGGCAATTTACAAATTGGCTAATAACCTAAATTAATGTGATTAAAATACAGAAAACATTTGCATCAATTCACTGCATTGGTCCCATGTTAGTCTTTTTTTGTTGTTGTTGTTCTTGAGGGGTGGGATTATTAATTAGATGTAACCTACATCATTTGAACTGCTGGTGTGACCAGGTCTGATGTTATGCAGTTTTCTTATTGTCATCAAACTCTGTGGAGTAAAAAATAAAAAAATAAAACAACAACAGGTGACTGATATTAACCGTGATCTATATTTCTCTGTGACAAGTAATCATTACCAGTGAGACTTTACTTTGACTGACAAGTTATTCTGTTACAGTGGACACAATTAAGTACACAGGTGCACCCATAGACAGGATAAAACATGGACATAGCTTCCAGGTCTGAAAAGCATTACTGAAGTGCCTTAAACCTACAGTTTTTTAATTGTCCAGCAGGGGGCAACTCCTCTAGTTTCAATAAAAACTTACAGTTGTATAGAAGTCTATGGGAAAACAGTCCCTGGCTCCCTTGCTCTGTGTGACATAAGTAAATATTCCCCTGATGGAATTATGGATTCAGTTACCATAACGAATATAAACATTAAGCCCATTATGTAAATTACTGTCATCCAAAGAGTTGTGAGGGACTTTTCAAAGATATGCTCATTGCACATGCTGTTTCACTGAGCTGCCCCTCCCTCATTGCCTCTGGTTTCAAATGGCTAGAAATGCTCTACTCAAGGCTTCATAACAGGCCACGTCAGAGTGGCTACGTCCATCCTTTATACTGTCTGTGCATAAACTGTCCTGCTATGGGAAATGCTTGCTAAAGTATCTAAAGTGCTAAAGTATCTGTGTGTGAAAGTCCTGGTAAGGTTTGCCAAAAACTACCGTGGTCTCAAGTCACAGGTGGTATTTTTTGTTTGTTTGTTTTTTTCAACAGTACTGAGGCTAGAAAAAAGTTTGGGGAAGTGAAATTTGACCTTTTCATGGGATTTCTTGACTTTAAGATGAATATAGAATAATGAAAGTCTTCTTCTTCTTTTTTTTTTTTGACTGACAGTGGTGTAGTTTCTCTCTGACAATGCACTTGTTTAACGATGAAATGTTGTCAGTGTATCTGTAGTGTTGGTGAATACAGTGATGTGAGTGTGAGTGACATTCAATAGTAATATACAGCTTTTCATCCATAATTCTGGTTGTTTGGTTATCAACAAAAACCTGTTTGATGAAAATAAATAACAATGCTTTTTTTTTTAAACCCGTCACGTTTTCATGCTTTATACACTTGGATCGCACAAGTGTTAAACACTAACAGTAATTGTGCTTGTGAATCAATTTGTTCTTACATTTACATATCTGAGGGGTTCTGCAGGACGATGACATGTGTCTCCACAACAAAATGAAAGAAAATTAGTTGAGGTAGGATTCTTTACAGAAAAAATTTAAACCGCTACCATCTTTTGTTTCTTTGTTAAATGAATGTGACATACAGCAAAGACTCTCCCCCCCTCCCTCAATAACCATAACAATTTACATACATTTACATCTTTTATGTGTGCTCCTTTTAACTGGAGTGTGGGAGGATGCTCATCCTTCAGTGCTGACATTTATGATTGCTGTTAACATCCCAGAGATGAGAGAAATATGTAAAGTCGTGTGGCATCCAGGAGCAGAGGGTGACAAAGTGATTGCCTGTGAAGAGTCACTTAGCGCCTCTCTCTGTTTAAGCGCTAAGACGCCTCAGGTTATGATATGATTCAGCTGCCGCACATCAGTGGTCCCCGCTCGATTCATTTGAGTATCCGCTTACTGGTTGTGATCAGAGGCCACAAGTAAAGCTGTTAACTGACATCTTCAGCATCAGCGGCGATATCAGAGACTCACTGAAGAAAACATCAAACGGATCAAATAATCTCTACAGCCAACTAGAATTTAAACTCGTTAAAGGATTCAGTCTCGTCTGTGGGCAGTGCGGTATACGTTTAATGCGTCTGATTAGGATGATAAATACCAGTCTGTTCCTCTCTTTGCCAATCAGTTGACAGCGGAGGGAAAGAGACTGTCATCCTGGGTTAACATTTGAAAGAGCTTTGATGTGCTGGCTTTTTCATCCGCGATGGCGCTGTGACTCACGGGGCTTTATGTAGCTTCCTTCCTTTGGTTATTTTCGATCCACACAGTGGTTGAAGCTTTGGAGCTGCCTCTATTTTAAAGTGATGTCGTGTTAAAACACCAGTTGATGCCATACTGAGCTTTTTTCCTGAATGGCGTGCTGTGCAAGTTTGTCACAACCATACAGTGTTTTTGCAAAATATACATGCACAAAGTGCAACAAATACATTTGAATTTCACTTTGCATTATTATAGTTTTGTTTGATGTTCATTCACATTTTGGATAAAGGCACCTGAAAATTGTTCTGGGGTTGTTATGCTGAAAAAAAGTTCTAAATTACACGCATTATTTTACTTCATGCTTCTTATGGGGGGGGTTTGTGTGAAGATAAATGTTCACTATATAACAATAAACATTATGTAAGTCAATTTAGCCTTATAATTACCGTATCTCTTACAATTGTAGCCCGGGCGTTTATTTAAAAAAAACAATTATTCAGCCAGCCCGGCATTTAAAAGAGACCGGCGGTTGTTAGAGACCGGCTCTTATTCGGAAGTGAGAGGGAAAGAGGACCCAGGCGAGGTTTTTAGACTGAGGTGAAAAGATGTTTAATTACAGTGCTCCAAAACGTATTCCAACAGTTCACAAATAATGCAGTTCCCAATTGTGCAGCCCAGTGCACGAGTGGTGCTCCCCGACTCTCCGTGAGAGGAAGTAAAAGACCAGAAAATCACAGTTAGCAGGTTCGCTAGCCGACAGTTCCAGTACAGTGTAATAATTCCACTTCGACGGTCGCTGCATCCAGCTTAAACGCCGCTGGTCGTAGATGACGGCTGATTGGAAACAGCTGGCCGAGTGATGAGGGGACCGATAACAGCGCGGAGACTTTTTTTTTTTTTTTTGAGCCACGCTCCAGTCACACTCCATACCAGTTGGTGGCAGTAATGCATCATTCAGTTGTTTGCCAACCACCAATAAAATTTAAAAAGAAGAAGAAGAAGATAGCCCGGCTACTATTTAGAGACCGGCGTCTATTTGTTGTGACATGTTTTCAAACCAGCGTTTATTAGAAGCCTGCGTTTAAAAGAGACAGGCAACTAATGGAAGAATTACGGTATATAAGGAACCTCTATGGTATGGTTTTGCCCTCAAACAGCAAACCAATTGGTTGGTTGGTTAGTTCAAGCTGGTCATTAAAAGGTCAGACTAAAATTTGAACCTTACCACTGCAACCATTACATTTCAAGAAGTCCAACTTTAGATTGAAGATTGAACTTTTTTCATGAATATTTGAGATTTTTAGCAGATCAGCTGATATCTTCCAAGTCAAACCGTTGACCACTGCAATCTGCTAGCAAACTAAGCAACTGCAAGGGGGTTTTTAATGTGCCACCATATACTTCTTTGCAATCAGTTTCAACTAGTGACTGCCAGTAACATCTAGCAACCACTCAAGTGTGTGTGCCACAAAAGTAGGCAGCTCCATATTCATTACCCACCACCAAAACCATATGAAAAACATATTGTTTTGGTGGTGGGTAATGATGAATTGAAATCACTCATGTTTATATTACAGCACGTGCCAATGGCTGGATGTAGTTTATAGCGTAAAGCACTTTCAGTCCAGAAAACCACCAAAGTAATGCAGTCCATTTACCATTTACAACAGTATTACATCAGTGGTCAGTGCTGTGAGACAGAACTGTGTCACCCAGTGCTGCTGGTAGAGACATTGTGACTTCACAGCACCTCCACACAGATGAATAATTGAAACTTTACTGGCATCTCTTTGCTTTTTTTTTTTTTGTTATCATGAAAGGACAGGTAATCTTTAAGTCACATCAGTAGAAAATATAGAAACCTGAGTAAAATTAAAAAGCATGGCTTCTGCTGAAATCAGGTACTGCTGTTATTATTCATGGTTTTTCCCCCCCATTAAAATCTCTGGCTCTGTTTTCACCTCCAGTTAGCCATTTTGCTGACTTAAATCCCTCAATTATTCACCTCTACCCCTCAACAGCAATGTAAACAGCAGCTTTAAAATCTGTAATTACTGTG
Source organism: Pelvicachromis taeniatus (assembly GCA_015108175.1). Taxonomy (NCBI): domain Eukaryota; kingdom Metazoa; phylum Chordata; class Actinopteri; order Cichliformes; family Cichlidae; genus Pelvicachromis; species Pelvicachromis taeniatus. The sequence continues at coordinate 65,833 of VURO01049078.1, read as the reverse complement.
GTATTCACATATATTAAAGGCTGCTTAGATGACAGAGGGGTGAGTGAGGGTTTAACGGGACAGATCTGCATGCTGATGAGAGCTGCTGATGCAAGCTTTTTTTGCGCCTGTAAACATGGTGCAATTATGTCTTAATCTTTACATACAAGATGCTAATGCAGTAAGTATGCAGTTATGCCGTCGCTGACACAATGAAAGGGCAGACAAAAGCAATGCAATTGCAGAATAGTGCTGTAAGCCAGTCGAACGGATGGAACTACATATTTTCATGAATAGGCCACAAATCCCACTTTGCAATTGAAATGACTGTTCACCCTAAACTCTACAGTTAACCCAGAGTTAGCCAACTAAAATTTGTTATGTGTCAAATCATCTTCTTTTTTAATTGCAATTAGGAGTACATAATGCATGAACTTACACATACTATTACTCTGAGATCGGTGTGTAAATAGTGTAGCCATACCCAGACTATAAACCCTGTATTTGGTGAGGTTTTTCAGTTTTGCAGGAAAAATGGAGGGCTGTTTTGGGCCTATTGTGTGTTTCTTCATCTGAGACGTAAGAGGGGGTAGATGATGCGCATAAGATAAGAACTTCACATGAGGGATTTGATTCCTGCTTTTCTGTATTCATTTTTCTTCTCTTTGACATTAAGTAATGTCCAAAAATCTCATCATTGTTTACTATGAGATACACTCCATTAAAGCATCTTGAGGCGACTCATTTGAATGATGTTAATGGTAAGCCAATGTATTTATAGGAAAGCTGTAGGGCCTCAATCTAGTGCCAGTCTCAATCTAACCTTAACATTAAACACATATCATCATTTAAAATGCAATGATATGTGTGTAGCCAACATCTGCAGATGGATGTGGCTGATACCAAGGAAGCTGAACTTTTACAGTAAACACTGTACGATAATAATTAAACTTACACACTAGGGAAAAGTGGTTGAGACTGGCGTGACTAAAATACAGTGTGCTTTTGAAACGATTGCTTCAAAGTTTGGGAATGGCTCTGCAACCACTTGCAGTCTTTAACTCAACTTTGAGGCATCCATAAAAACATAAATCTATCAGGCTCACAAGTAGTTAGCGTAATTTGCAGACTATAAGCCGTTACTTTTTGCACAAGCTCATTGTCCGGTGTGGCTTTTCTAAAGATTTTTCATGATTTTTGTGACATCGTAAGAGGATTTGTTTTTGTTTGCTCCGCTGTTGTACAACATCATTTTGCCTGGCGGAAAGGCATGTGATCAGACACACAGTCATGGGGGAAAAGAGTGATATGTTGGTCACATGTCCGCCCGCCAGCCAAAGTGCTGTACGAATTAGCGTGAAAAAGAGACTAGATTAGCAAACTGGCTCCCGCTGGCCCTTGAAAATCCGGGGGAGAAGGTGTACGTCTCACGGTTGTATAGCCCGTGTTCTATAACCAGAATACATCCAGTTGGACTGGGTCTGATTCAGATTCATTGCAACGTGCTGGCAGTCTGTCTGCATTTATAAATTAGATGGCAGTTATTTGCAAACTGCAAGTTAACCAGAAGTTAACCAGAAGTGTTAGGAGAGGTCCCTACAGTTACTTGCAATCTGTCACCAAATGCAAAAAAATTCAGTGCAATTCCCAGGAAACCACTTATTTCTTTTCCCAGCTGCTGGGAGGTTGCCATTCTACTTTTAATCTAGTGTGACTGAGCAATTATAAAAAAAAAACTTCAAGCTGTGTACCAGGTAGTTAAGTCAAGTGAGCAAAGCTGGCAGATTTTAGCAGGCGATGACTGCAGCCAATGAGGTCATCACAACTTGCCTTCGTAGATGCTGGACTCAACCACCCTGCACATTGTGTACATAGTGAAAATAAAGCTTGCTAATGCTATGAGACAAAGTGAAAGAGACTCTTCAGCCAGATGTATGAAGTACTAACTGGTAGTGACAAGTGTTAGCTTTATCGTTGCTTTGTTGTTTGTTGAGTACATCTAGACTTTGGCAGAGCACTGGTGGGGTTGAGTTGGCTTATACTAACAACCCACTAAAGCCACTCTTCAGTTACCTGCTTTGATTCCTCTTATTTTTCTCCCACAGGCCTACACAAATGAAATTAAATATTTATTCCAAACTTAACATTATTAAAAAGTCGAATCATCAGTCAGTCTCAACAAAGTCCAGCGTCTCCACTTGGCGGAAACAGGTTATGGTCTCAAGTAAACCACGTCATATCAATACTCCATGTAAGCATATTACATCTGTGTTAATGCACCAACTAAAGAAAGTAAATTCATTGCATTACAGACTTCAAAGCTTTTAAAAGAACCCAGTCTAATTTAGCCTTTGAAGCTCTCTAACATGGTGAAGATGCTGTTTTTTTCCTCAATGTTTACAGCACCTGCTACTGAGTGAATTAAACAAATGACCCTCAACAGCCCCCGAACCTCTGCTGTAATGTCTGTAATTCTCTTTCTCACATTCAGCTACAAGGTTCAGCACATAATACAGTTTTTAGATATTTTCTAATCACCGTGTCAGCATCAAACCCTCGCAACGTGATGTTAGAGACCTTACAGCTCACAGAAAAGGTAGTTATTTTATGATAACCAATTCTGTGCTGTTTTCTCAGGGAAGTGAGCAGAGCGGAGAAGCTCTCTCAATAAAAAGCAGTGTCTGCTTCAGCTTGAAGCCCTTGATATTTTGACATGATGTTTTCCTGAAGGGAAAAGATCTCTTCTCTAATAGCAGGCTTCTGGTAATCATCCAGACCTCCCACAGATTATAATTTGACCGACTGCAGAGTAATTAGATGGCAGAGTTTGTCCTGCTAATTATCAGCCCACCTACAGTACAGCATGTAGGAAGTAGCAAAGTCTGTCCGCTGGTACTCCCCTCCACTTCTCCTTCATTCATCTCTAATGAACACACTTAATTCCATTCATGTGTGGGCTGGTTAAATGAGACACTCAGACATTTGACACAGGAGCCTTGTCTGAATAGCTCATTACAATCAATTAAAGCTGGGGTTAGGCAGCGTGTTTATGGTGTCACTGGACAATAAGCTGTGTTAGCTTTTCAGCATATTCGAGTGCTCCGAGAGGAAACCAGATTCCTGTATTTCCTCTGGCATCTGTTTTCAGGCTTGAGAAAATCCTGTCGGTAGAGACTTTGGGCTATCACAGGTAATTTCAGACCAGGCATATAAAGTTCAACATAGGAAATCCATATAATGGTACTCTCATCTGAGAAAGTGGTGCTTAAATCCTGTCTTCTTCTTTCTGTTACTTCCTTTAGGGGTCACCTGCCTCAGTCTCTACCCCATCTCTAGCATCTTCTGTCATACCAATCGTCCGCATGTCTTCCTTCACTACATCCATGAATCTCCTTTGTGGTTTTCCTTTTTTCGTCCTGCCTGACAGCTTCATCTTGAACACCCTTTGCCCAATATATCCGCTATCCCTCCATAGCACATGTCCAAGACATCTCAACATTTGCCTGTCTAACTTTCTGTGGTGTTTTAAATTGTGTGCATGGCCTTATTTGTCCCTAAATGTCAGACCAACATGGTTAAAATCAGCTCTATACTCTGCATGTACTTTTAATGGCATTTTAGTTATGACAGCTTGAAGAATTTCATTTTGGGTTTTTATCTTCCTGACATAATGAACACCGCAGGAAATCACTGTTCTCTATAAAACTGATCAATAACTCTTCTTTCTGTGACACATCAACATACCTATCAGGCATAAAGCGCCACATGCATATTTCTGCATTATACCTTCTTGCAGCTGTTTCTCAGATTTATAGGTTACTTATTATTTATTAATGAAAATTGAAATACTCTCTTGCATAGTCTTACTTTTTACTCTTCTTTACCTTAGCTAATTTTTATTTATTTATTTGCTTTTTGGCACTTTTGTATATAAAGTGATCTGTCGCTCTCTCTCTATCTCTCTCTCTCTCTCTCTATCTATCTATATATCTATCTATCTATCTATCTATAAAACAGAAGAAGGAAAAAATGACAGCACAGTGCTTTAATTTCCATTAACACCTTAAACATGTGGCCATTTGAAATGCACATTTGCTACCTGTATTACACCTAAATTTGTACCCATATCTCCTATATCTTTTTTATTTTCAGTCAGTATACAAAACCCTAAAGAGATTCAGTGGAAATATGTGACAAAGACATATGAAAAAGCAGTTTTAACCCCTGGTTTTAACCAACTACAACTGCTCTGGATTCAGCACAGTACATGTGTACTTATGTTTAGATAGAGGTTTTAGCCTCTTTTTTCTTTTACGTTATTCAGCAACTTGAATGAATACAAAGGTTACACATAACAGACAGTTAGTTCTGGTCACTGAACACCAGAGCTCTTATCTAGAGAGCTCAGCGGCTCCTGCAATTTTTGAAAAGAGCTCACCTTCCTTCTCCCACCCTCACCCCTATAGGCACTAGACAGTTTATTGACCACATGTATCTCTGTGCAGCCCAAGCCTGTAGAGAGTAGTAAGGATAGTGGAGAAGATCACTGGGCTCCGCTTCTCCACATCTAAGAGTTTGCACAAAAATGCTGCCTGACCAGCACAAACAAATTCCTTGATATTTCAAATGTTCGATATGGAGATTCTCAAGGATCTGCACCTTCACAGGATAACGTTGCACTGTGCATTTCTCTGCACATCTCTAATTAGTTCAAAAGAATTCATTATGTTTCTGTTTTTGCATTTCTGTGTCACTGGGATATCAGAATTTGTGTCACAGTTTAGTAATGCTACAGAATGTGAACGTGTTGTTTTGCTTGTAAATGGAAAAGTAACCATGGTTCATTCATGCAGGAACAATACTGCAATGCTGCACAAGAGTGGCTAGCAGTTTCTTAGTGAAAAGTCCAGGCAACACAACAGACAATCTTACGTTTGTAATGTAAACATCACTAAACAGTGTTTAATTAGGCTTTATGCATTGGGCATTTTTTCCATAATACTCAAGATATAATTAACAAATCTAATTGATTTCTAACTTTTTTTTTATTATCAGATTTAAGTCTTTACCTGCAGATTAGTGGGATTTAAAGATGGATAAAAGATTTTAATTAATAGAAAAAATGTATAGGCTGTTGAAGGTTTGGCCCTCCTCCTCACAGCCTTCAACAAGGCTGATAAGAGCATTTGGAGGTGAAACTGGAAAATCATTTCATTATTGGATAGCAAGGTTGTAAGGTAGCTCTTCCGTGATAACTGATACATATCGGGGCAAACACTGACTCCTCTCTGTGGAGGCAGACACAGAGGAGAGGCTGGAAATGTTTTGGGGGGAGAGAAGGCGATGAGCGTGAGGATAATCCTTTAAAAGTACATGTCGTCTGCAGGCAGCCATGTTTAAAAAGTTGTCCTCGTCCGCTGTTATTTCTCTGTCACAGATTAGCTCTGTTTCTCTGGGGACTGTTATTTTTCCATTAGAGATTAGACCCGTGTTATCTGCTATTAAGAAGGAGAGGTTGGAAGAGTCAAGGTGCTCTTAAACCGAAGCTGGGGAACTGTAGAGCAATCTGATAAATATTCTCTGCAGACCTGGAGAGCTAATGCTCCATTTAAACTCTGTCTCTTGACTTGTCATTGCCTTCTTTTCTTCATCTTCCACCCACCCTCATCAACCTGTTTCACTGTTAGACTCAATCACAGACTAGTGAGTCATTGTAAGCACGGAGGAAAACTTGGTTTAAAAACCATCAGCAGCACAATGTAGCCTGGCATTTGCATGACAATCCAACCGCTTCTCAACGATGACACATGATGCCGCTTAAAATCAATGTTACGTCTACATGTGAACGGCTTCTCGTGGCCTCTGTTATATTTGTTGGTTTTGTTGCTTGTCTCTGCGTTTCTAGATTATTGAGAGCTTGAAAAAAAGAAAGCAACTGGACTTCTTTAGTTGATTTCTTTTATTAAGCATCTCAGGGCTACCATGACTAAACACCACACACAGACATTTCCTGGTTTCTGCTTCATCACTTTTAGTGTTGGCCTGTTGCGTTACCGTGTCTTCTTTACTTCCTACTTTTTGTTTCTTTCCCTCCATTGTGATTGCATCATCTTTATTGTTTTTTGGCTGCCTGGTTTCATCATTAGTCTTAGAGAATCCATAATTTTGCAAGCTGAACATTATGTAGTATCAAATCAGTCTTCAAATTAGCCACTGAGACTACGAACTGATCGAGAAAATCACCCCCTGCTGGGCATTCAGAAAAATACAGATTTGAAGTATTTCTACATTCAAGCCGATGTCATGCTTTGCCTCTCATAAGTGTGAAAAGGACACACATGCTTAAATTGCAGAAAGTTGCAGTACCAGCAGATGGCGATATTTTATTTCAAGCTAACATGAAAAAGTCATTGGAAAACATTTAAAAAGACGTGACTAACACATTTGCATCTAAATACCAGAGGAGTGGACTCGAGTCAGACTTGACTTGAAAAAATGTTATAAGACTTGTGACTTGACTTGGACTTTTACACTAATGACTTGGGACTTGAATTGGACTTGAACCTGTTTACTTGAAAAGACTTGATATTTTACCATTGTTATTACATTACCAAAGTATTGTTTAAAAAACAAAAAGACTTGAAAGGACTTGAAATT
>VURO01049078.1:20286-59177 GCA_015108175.1 Pelvicachromis taeniatus | reverse complement strand
CTTGACTTGAGAGTTGTCCGTCTTGACTTGAGACTTGACTCTGACTTGCCTTGACTTTACTTGAGACTTGACTCTGACTTGAGGATAAAGACTTGAGACTTATTTGAGATTTGCAAAACAGTGACTTCGTCCCACCTCTGCTAAATACATATCGGACACCTAGCTTAATACTTCCTGGAAGGAGCCTGGAACGTACTTCATACCTTCCTCAGTTGGTAGGGACTTGTTGGCTTTAAATATTACCTCCCCCTGCTGGTATTGCAAATTAACCATGCATGTCCATTTGACGCTTAGGCGAGGACATGCCTAAGCGTCAAGGCATCCACCAGTGTGTAATGGACACACTGGTGGACCAGTGTGTCCATTACACACTTTGCCATAATTTTGAATCTCAGCTTAACTTTTCAGTTGAGAAGATGTCCATTGTTTAAATGGAGTCTACGGTACAGATTAAGGTAACAGAAGTTATAAATGGAGACGTCATAATCTGTGTGATAGTTTTAGACACATATCCATATTAGTACAGCAAAAAATGTCTCTTTTTCTTTTCTTTGATTTGTTTTAATGAAACTAAACCTTTGAAAACATTTTACTGTGAAAAAAAGCCCAGAATTATTCTCAGCAGCCTCGGTTCATTTTACAGCATGAGCTGCCTCGGTTCTATTAAAACGTAATGCAATAAATTCAGCTTCCATCTGCACCAATGTAATTTTTCCCATGTTTACCCGTAAATGACTTGGACTCTAAAGTGATATAAGCCCAACTCATTTTCAGTTCTTTAAGACTGTAATGAAAATTACCCTTGTTTTCAGTCATATATAATTATCGCAGTAAGAAGCCTCCATTCTCCTGCAGGTATCACCTGAGCTGTCCCATTACAGTCGATATCATGAGGTTCTCTCCAGCTCAAGTCTCTCATTTACCCTGTGACACACCTCCCATTACACACGCCCACAGGATGACATTTACAGAAGCCTCCTATTTGTTGTTATCTCACAAACCGAGATGGTGAGCTATTTTCTGCTCAGCAGGAGCCTCCATCTCATTCTCCCTCAAATTATTGTCTCTTTTTTTTCTTCTTCTTCTTCAGTTGCTGTTATGTTTTCCCAGATATTTTCAGGCTGTCTTCAACTTGGTCAACTTTTCTTTTTCCTTACGGCTTTTTTCAAAACATTTTCCAGAGTCAATGCGAAATGACTCTCACAGGAGCAGCAGCGGCAGCGTATATTGTTCAATTTAGGATCAGTTTACTTTTTATCCAGGTGACGGGCAGAGGAACAAAGATGCTTTGACAGTCACCTGGCACATGAGGATTACGCTGACATTGGTTGTGTGTTTTTGGTGCTCGATAAGATGCTCAGAAAACAGCTTTATTAAGCCAAAGTACAAGGGATATAAACTCTGTAAATATAACCACAAATCTCTTAACATGTTTTCCTGTTGTGACAGTGGGATTTATATTATCAACCTACAGCAGAGTAAAGTGGATTATGGTCAAGCGTTGCAAGAATCATTAGTGCAAAACCATCCCTGCAGATGCTTTAAAAGGGCAATAGATTCAGCCAACAACGAGGCAAGAGAAATGTTTTCAGGCTATAATTTAAAGTCAGTTTAATGTCTACTGAAGGGCACATGAATAATGTATTTCTAAATAGATCTATTTAACCTCACATCGGTTTTCTGCATTTTTTTTTTTATTTATTTTGCTCAGAGAAAGCTGTTAAAACTGGCAGCTGCAGTTTAATTTCCCCACCAGGCAGATTCTAGTTTTAGAAAGCATTGCCACCCTTGTTTTCATCTGTTGTTTCAAAATGTAGGCGTCGTGAAGCCCTGTGAGACTGCAGCCTTGATTAAAGTCATTACAAATCAAATTGACTGGACTTATAGGAAAACACATAGCGCATTTAATGCTGCACCAGGCAGGGCTGCGAAATGTTGCATCAAAAAGTCACCATCCACTTCCTCAGGTACTCCTGTTCATGTGTTATTTAAAGAAATCCACGTGCATCCTCACCACCACGTGGTGCAGGTGCAGAGCTGAAAAAAAAATAACATACAGTCTCTAATTTTTCTTATTTACTGCATCTAGTAATGTGCGACGATTTGAGGACGCCTCCTCTTCAACAGACAGTGAAACACATGGAAACGCCGTTTTAAATCACCCGTGATAAGTCACATGAACATGACCAATAGCAATATTGTCTAATCAGAACCATGAACCAAGTACAGAAAATAAGTAAATGAAGGTTATCCCCACAAACCAGTTCAGGGTTTTACTTAAAAACCATTAAGGTTTACAGAGCATGGTCCAGAAAAAGAGAAAATACCCAGTGTGCAGCAGTTACTCGATTCTGTTGAGCTCATTAAAACCCAGGTATGCAGAAGAGCATCTCTCAACAACCAGCACATTCAACCTTGAAGCAGATGACCTACAGCAGCAGAAGATCACACTCCGTGCTACAGCTCATAACATGAAACCAAGTCTAATCTTCACCTGGACTCATCAAAACGGACATCAGATAATAGGATTACTATAAACGACATGACTCTCTTGCATGTTTCAAGAATGCGTACACAGGTTACCTTCAATCGTGATATGATTGTTTTGCTCGACAACAAGCGTGGATCCATCCTGCTTTATATCAACAGTTCAGGCTAATGGTGATGTAATCTGGTGGGGGATATTTTTTGGCCCCTAGTACCAAATCCACCGTCTGCCTGAGTATTGATGCTGATCATGTCCATCCCTTTATGACCACAGTGTTCCCATCTTCTGCGAGCTGCTTCGAAGTGGAAAACACACTATGTCAAAAAGTTCAAATCATCTCAACATTGTACTCAAATGAGCTGCACGGTCACCAGATCTCAGTCCTCCAATAGAGAACATTTGGGATGTAATGGAACTGGAGACTCACATAATGGACATGCATTGAACAAATCTGCAGCTATCACGTTTCTGGCACCTCGCTGAATCTATGGCATGAAAAAATGAAGGCTGTTCTGAAGGCACAAGTAGATCCAAATCAATACTTGCAAGGTGTATCTAACAAAGTGACTGATAACTGTATATAGATTATATGACATTTAAAAGATCCCTATCTTTGCTAAGTGAGAGCTGTCCACATACTCCAAGTCCCAAATTGAAATTCAGAAGTCATGTGGTCACTGGTGAGCGATCCTCTTCACGTACAAAGTGACAAAGAGAGAGAAAAGAAGAACATATGTGATTGAACCAGAGGAGGAGAGATCAGTCATGTTAATCTTTTTCCTTTCTCATCCTTCTGGTTTTATTTAGTGTAAAGCTTCACAGAAAAGCTGGATTTGTACACTCACTGATGTGCTTTCAGAGAAATTAAATGAAAACATTTCAGTTTCCTCGCTCCCGGCTGGAGCCGAAGCAGAGGCTCGCATGAAGTTATTTTCAATATAAAATATCCAATATTTTTACAGAGTTGATTTCTTTATATTGCAGATATTAGCAAATTGGTGATCCAGACCAAAAACCACCACCACTCTTGCACTAATGTATTTTGCAACAAAATCACATTAAGAAACCATTTCATTGTTTGCTGCTGTAATGAAACATTTAAAAGTAAAACATTTAAATTAGCTGGTTGTGAAGTGTCTCCTCAGTTGGTGCAAACCTTTATGTAAATACATGTTGTTCCTTATCCTGATTATATACATCAGTAATACATTTAGGAAATGTTTAACATACAACTTGAACGCTGTAACTTAATATATATATTTGCATGGTGGGAAAAAAAAGACCATTTACATGAAACCGCCACTGATTTGAAGAAATTGAATAAAAAATACTGTATATCTTCCATTAGTAGCCTGTCTCTTTTAAACACCGGTTTCTGATAAATGCAAGTTTGAAAACATGTCACGACAAATAGCCCGGTCTCCAATAGTGGCCGGGCGACTTTCGACCCGGAAGTCCCTCTGCGCTGTCTTCTTCTTCTTTTTAAATTTTATTGGCGGTTGGCAAACAACTGAATGGTGCTCCCGTGTCTCATCACTCGGCCAGCTGTTTCCAATCAGCCATCAGCTACGACCAGCGGCATTTAAGCTAGATGCAGTGACCATCAAAGTGGGATTATTACACTGAACTGGAACTGTTGACTAGCAAACCTGCTAACTGTGATTTTCTGGTCTTTTACTTCCTCTCCTGGAGAGAGACAAGGAGACACTCGGGAGCAAAGGAGGAGCACAATTGGGAACTGCATTATTTGTGAACTGTTGCAATACGTTTTGGAGCACTGTAAGTAAACGCACTGTCTTTTCACCTCAGTCTAAAAACCTCTTTCCCTCTCACTTCTGCGACAATTCCAAGAAGGGAATAAAAGCCGGTCTCCAATAACCGCCGATCTCTTTTAAACGCCGGGCCAGCCAGATAATTTTTTTAATAAACGCCCGGGCTACAATTGGAAGATATACAGTAATAATTCCACATTTAAAGTAGAAATGTTTCCAGAACGAGTACATAGGTTACCCTCAGATGGGTTATTTTATGTTGTAAAAACATCTGACCGATCGTTTCGCTCGAGGACTTAATGACATCCGTGTCTTCAAATATCTTTCCCTCACATCTTTTTCTATGAATGTGGTATTTTGGCCTGCTTCATTGTGATCGTGTCTCCTGCTATGTTTTTCTTTTTTTACATAGATCAGAAATTGATCATGAGCGCCACTGAGCAATGATATAGAGTTACATTTGGAGTCATTAATTTACCACGCGCAGCAGATATGAAGGAATTTATCTGGATATCATTACAGCAACTTTATTGAAACCATCTATATTGCCACCCATGCTGTTTTCATGTATAACTAGATTTGTCGTCATAATTAAATTCACTACATCGGATTATTTCACACGAATAAAGCCTCATTCTGTCTATGTCTCTATGTGTCCATCAGTCTATTCCCAGCACCATCTCACTGTGTTTCCACCATAATCAGAGCTGTGATCACATCCATATTCACATCCCACCTGGATCCATATTTCTACTCATCCATATTGGCAACGGGCAGCGAGCCAGATAGAGCAGGTGTTGAAAGTTGTCGCCTCTCTGTGCCATTTGTGTTGTTGTTGTGATGCCGCTTATGTCCCAAGGTCAGAGCGCCCAGTGATGGATTATTACTTTGCACAGCTTTGAACTGCATGAGACAGAGACAGATTTCAGTGAATCGGAGAAAAGCAGTTTTCTGTGGAGCGTTTCAGGCTGAAGCATCAGAGTGGCTGGATGAAAAATGACCTCTAAGTTCTCCTGAGTGGGACAATGAACAACAATCAGAATCACTTTGATCATCTTGTACAAAAAAACGTATGGGACTCTATCTTTGTGTTGACAATACTGATACATAGGAAGAAGATACTGTATGGGAGTGAAACAAATCACAGTGGCAGACATGGAATAGGAAATCTTTAGCCAGTATGTTGACTGTGTTGACCGTAAACTTCTCACTCCCTTTGCAGGTTTTCTCTGAGCTTTGGCGGTGACAGCCTTAAATTTGATTAAAATTTTCTGTATAACCTCATGCTTGAATACAGATGAGGTTAAAACTTCTGCTCTAGACTTTCTAAGAGCGCTGGCCTGATTATGTTTAATTTGAAAAGACAGAGCTGAGGCGTCGAAAGAGTATAAATCATTTTTAAATGTCAACATTACAGCGACAGCAATTCCCTACTTTGTAATAAAAGTGCTTTCCTTTCAAAGATAAGGGCACAGTCGTGTTTAATCACTGTGTGCTTGACATTATTTTCTTCACATACTTCATGTGTTTAGTCTTTTATATCAAAAGAAAATATGGTAAAGTTTAAAGGTATTTTGGTGTATTTGACTGATCAGATGTCACTAATATGGTGCTAGTAACAGCAGACAGCCCTAATATGGTCATTTGAGGCACTCAGCTTTAGATGAGAGAGTGGAAGCCCCACCCACCCGAATATGTTTTGTTAGCGGGGGGCACCCAATGAGAAGAAAGCTGGCTTAAAGAGATGAGCAGTTTATTTCAGACAATGGATAAGCTGAGGGTTTGCATTATGCATAGTTACTTTGCTGTAGAGTCAACTAATAAAAATAAAGAAATGTGTAACAGGGAACCTCATTAAATAACATCAGCCACACACTTATTATCAGATTTTTAATAAAATGCTGAAAAATTATGATTCTGTATCTCATAGTATGCTTTTGACACCGAGCATTGCATTTTCATGGCCTTAAAAATGTCTCTGAGCCGGCTGTGTGAACACTGGTTTTTGTGTATGTAGAGATGCCTCTTCTTGCGCAGCTTGCTATGCAGTAACCTGGTGAAGCTAGTACTTTATTATTATCATCATACAGTTATCAGTAGCTTAATGTCGTTCCTTTTGTGTGTGATGGACGTGTTGTTGGAGAGAAACATGCTCTGCACTGGTGCTTTATGTGGGCACACTCAGCCATGCAGCTAAGCCCATCCAGCACCCTTGTTCAAATAAAGGTTTCTGCTGATGTGTTACCATATCACAGTAGAGAGGATGTTCACATGCTGCCTCACAGTGTGTTATGCCAGTTGCTCTGTAGCTGACAGAAAAGCTCCATGGAGGGTCATCATCACGGCCCAAAAAGTAATTGACTGCCCCGCCCCTCCCTCCAAGACATTGCAAACATACATCACCTTTCCAGAGGCCAAAATCTTGTAAAAGACTGTTCTCATCTTAGAGACCATCTGTTTGACCTTCTGTGGTCAGGGAGATGCTACAGGTCACTAAAAACTGACTTACAGACACACAAGCAGTTTCTACCCTGAGACTGTTCACACTCTCAACATACAAAATGAGCAGTCACAGGCTAACGTACTCTCAGGATGCTCATATTCTATTTATGTTGGTCATTTATTATTCTTTATGTTGCAAAAACCTTTACTTATGCAATAACTGTAGACTGGAAGTCAGTTGACGCAAACACTTTGTGTGTATGTGGTTCTTTGCAATGTGCTTGAAGTTAAAATGCTTCTTTTTAAGTAGTTGTTTTATGGTGTGCTTAATGTAGTTTTTCTTTAATCACAATGCAAGTACGTAAAGTTAGCCTTGGCACGCCAAGCAAGAGTGGCATTTCCAGTCTTGTTGTATCCCTAATACAATGACAGTAAAGGCTTTCTATCTTTATGTCTGTTCAAGAAATATTATGGCCACTGTGTCCAGGATCTCTGTTTTTCTCATGGCATTGAGTACTGAGACCACAACAGGATTAATCCATCCTTATTTTGCTCTTTTTAATTGAGTAATGAGTTAAAATTGTTCAGAATTTGCAGGAAACAAGAAAATATTTGACTAAATCTCTTCAAATTCATCTTGTGGCACCACGGGGCATCAAAGCACCAAGCTTACTCTTCTTTCTGCTTCACTGTGTAATCAGACTCAACGGGGTCAGTTTTTACACTTTTTTTCCTGAGAAGCCCTTTGCATCACACATTTGCCCAGCAGAGATGTCAGAGCTGCAGATTTTCCATCATAAAAGATCTCTGCATGTTGGTGCTTCTCTTTGGATCGGCACTGGGATGGAGGTCATCTTTTTTTCTCTACCTGGAGGAGAAGGTTAGTGTCAAGCAACTTGAAATAGTTGCAGCAGGTTGCACGCCAACTGAGCAGAGAATTCCTCCTGTGCCCCTCTGTCTTATGAGGCAGGATGGAGTGTCTCTCCTGAGATTTCTGTAAGGGAGAAGCATGCCAGGTGGGAAACCAGCAGTCATAGGAGTATGTCAGATTCTGATGTAACTGTTGTCAAAGCTGTCAAACATTGCTAGAAGGTACCATGCTGCTCTGCAAGGAAGACAGCATCAGTGGACTGAACCAAAGCTGGTGCCAGAACTGCTGATTGTTTTCAGTCTGTGGGGAGAATATCTCTGATGTTGTGTATGTTTGTTTTTAAAGTAACTGTATATGTCGCTTGCAGCTTTTTCTTTTTTTTTTTGCCTTTATGGTAAAATTTGTTTTAAAAAGTTGTGTTTTTTATAAACATGTAAATTGGTTTTCTCAACAATATTTAGTCAGTGATGTAGGTCCAGTTTTAAATATTGTGGTATTTTTAAGGTAGCCTTGATTTTTTTTTTTTTTTTAAAGAACAAGTTTAACACCTTCCTACAAAAGCAAAATCTTACTTCAACTAAATTTATTCATGATTACCCGACACCTGAAGCTGTTGAGATTTATTTGCATGTTATTATGGTTTCAAATAACAACCTTTTTTTTTTTTTTTTTCACCACTGATGCAGTAATAAAGCCTCTGCAGTCTGCATATAAATAAGCTCTCAAGGCACTGGACAATTGGTGTCATACACGTATGTTTTCTTTGTTTGGAAAGTTTGGAAAGTGCTAACGGTCTACCACCTCCATAGTTTATTTTAAAAATGGTGGGACATTTTTCTAGGTCCAGAAAAAGACGGGGGACTACTGTCCCAAGGGGAAAACTTGTTCAGCATCCTTTCACTAAATATGCAAATCAGTGAGTCTTACTGATCCCTTACATGTAATCACAAATGTGGTTAAAAAGATACTTGCTACTTTACCCATGAGGAAGGAACAAAGGGATAGCTTTAGCCATTTAGCTTTCATTTTACATTACATCTTAATTCATTTGCATATCTCTGAAGAAACAAACTTCTGAATATGTAATGTGTTTACTGACTTTATCAGGTCTCATCAGTGACTTCCATAAAGTTACTTAGAAGAAGAAGTCAAAACAATAGATGCAATAACGTCTTTACTTTTTACTCCAGTTTGACTAGCAAAACAAGTCTACCAAGACAGCTTTAAACCAAGGACGTCAACCTGATTTTGCACCTATAGATACTTTGATCTTAAGTGGGCCAGATCAGTGAAATCCCCTTTCTGTCGGTGTAAAGAAGTTTAACATCACATTTAATCCCTGAGATGTCTTAATATGAGAAGAATGAGTGCAATTTTAACAAGATATCTCAGTTTTTCTACATAATACAGAAATGCTGCTGTAGTGAATGAAAGAAATTTGTCAGCATGACTTAAATTATAAACAATAAATGTGTAAAATGCATTTCCTCAGGGATTAATAAAGTATTCTGAAAATTATGGAAGAAATTCTGGTAGCTCATTGCTCAGACTGTCCTGGATTTATGAAGCAGACAGTTTTATTAATTTACAAACATCTGGCCCCCAGACCATATGTCTGACACCCCGCTTTAGACTTTTCCTTTTTAACTGTCTTAACAATGTTTTTTTTTGTATTGTGATCCCTGAGTTGGAAAAAATGTTCCTGTCTGAATCATAACCGCTGTAAATCCCCCACAGCTGGTTCACAGAAGCACAAAACTGCAGCACAGTAATACTGTACCTTTAATTAATTACACTCAGGTAATTTAACATGATTTACTTGGTAAGAACAACACAAACCTTGGCCCTCACATACAGACTCTATAAATATTCACAAGATTTTTCCACCATAGCCTTTGACATTAAAATGCCCAAATTTACAACAGAAAAAAAAAACATTTTTGAAGGCACACACACACACACACACACACCTACACACACACCTACACACATCTACACACACACACACGTTTTAGTTTCTATAAATAAACTGCCCTCTTCAACTGCCAAGAGATTTTTTTTTTCATAAGTTAACTATGGAAATTGAAATGTAAACTTCAGAATTTTTGTAAATGCATGCTTTGGTGGGGATCACAGGCAGCTATAGCAGATAGACCTGCTAGACTTCGCCACTTCATTCACTGAACTGGCCCTCCTGAATATGTTTGTGTTGTTGCTATAATTATAATATGGCTGACTGTGCTCCAAACTGTAGGTAATTTAGCACTAATTAGCATCTGCATTGCATACACACACACAGTGTACAGTATGGCTGCACCTTGCTCACCAAGCTTGCAGGCATTAGGTAATAACTTTATTTTCTTTCACTTTCTCATCTGGATATTTTGTTCTGGTTCCAAAGAATCCAGAGGACCATGGTAATTATGCTTGTGGGTTTCAACAAACCAGCAGGTGGCTAGGTCAGTATTTTATTTAAAGGACCTGGTTAACAAAACAAAAGCAGATCATTTTAGACATTTATCTGTAGTGACAACAAGGTTTGCACCAGGAGTGACACTCAAATTGAAGTGGCATTTTTCTGGTTCTGCATGAAAGCAGCAAACACAGCACACCTCAGGTTTGTAATTGTTTTTGTTTGCCATATCAAGTTCCACAGAAGACATTAAATTCCTGTTCCTGTTCTGACTGACTCATTTGTACTTCTCAGCTGAGGTTCATGTATAAAGTCAGTGGACTTCCCCCTTTGGGAATTTGTGAGAAAATGTCAGCTGTTTCCAGGAATACAGAAAGTGCATTCACCTAAAGGGCAACTTGTCCTGTGTCTCCTTTGGCTGCTGCATTCAGTCAGTAAGAAGAGTAATTCCTGTTTTATTCACATTTAGTGTCACGAGCGCTGCTAGTAATCCTGAGAGATTCTCCTCAGCGCTGGTTCCTTTTCATTGTTAAATAATTAATAATACCTGCTGGTTTTACTACAAAAGTCATTTGATTGTTGTTTATGCCTGTCTTTGCTTCGCACCGCACAATCATGTGTTTGGGATTGTTTTTTGTTTGAACGGTGCAGGAGATCTGTGGGGACTCACCTGGTAAGGAAATAACAAACTGGCTTTGCTGTGGGCTTTTCATGTTCAGTCACAGTTCTTCTAAATACACACCTGCCTGTTACAGCCACCACTTTGTCTGCTCATTGAACAGGCCTGCTGTGATTTGACTGTTGTTTTCAGCCCCAGTCTTGGGGGCTTTGATAAGAATTGGCACAGCTCAACGCTCCACAGGGCTTTCGCTGCTCCAAGAAACAATTTGAAATGAACAGAAAAATGGCTGCAAGATCAAAAATGGAGGGATGGCTTTCTAGAAAGTACAGAAGACTGAGAAACTTCTGCAGAGGTGCAACCAAATCCACACCCCTTGGGTTTTGCAAAACAAAACAGAGCAGAGCATCCTCATTAGAAGCAGATAGAAGTAGATACCTGCTGGGTTTTTTGTGGTTGTCTTGAAGCTCGACAGCAGTGTGACTTTGAAAAAGCAGGCAGCTCCTTTTATTTATTGGGGGAGATTTTCACCGATGCTGGCGTGGCCCATTAGGCATAAGCAGCTGTTTAAAGGCGCACCTGCTGCTCGAACGGACTCATGGTAGTCTGCATCATGATGCAGATGGCAAACCAATCCGGCCACATGCAGCACACATCTGAGGCTCAGGGAGAGTGAACTATGTCAGCATCACCTGCTATCACTTCTTTGTATAAAAATGATCTAATGGTCTAAGGTTGAGTAGAGTTAAGTTGGGTTAATCATGTGTGAAATTTGAATGTGTGTGCAGCTTGGAAGCACTGCGGTCCGGCTATAGAAAGCGGCATTCACATCAGTCACATCATGCCCTTGTGGTGAAGTTGTTAGCAGGCAGATTTGTTTTTTCTCTCTGGCTGGATGATCTCCATAAACAGAGATCTGAGCACACAGACTCTGGAGGCAAGCGACAAAAGTCTTTTTAACTTTATGGTTTCCATTTGTTGTCCGAGTAGTATTAATCCACCTCGTCTGAATCAGCTGTGGGTATATATACTGTAGGTAAACTGTCTCCATGGAGATCACAGAAGGGCACACTGGCTGAATGGCAATTTAAAACCATCGACAATCCGCTCATGGTCATTTTGGTTTTTGTCACTTACTGTACTGTAAATTTACCTGTATTCATGACAGGACTTTAAAACTACTCAGAACAAGGCGTTTTGGACCGGATGTCATATGTATGCAGTATAAAGAAATATCACGGTTATTAGGTAGTTTATATACCGTATATCTTCCAATAGTAGCCCTGGCGTTTATTTGAAAAATTAATCGGCCGATTCAGCGTTTAAAAGAGATCGGCGGTTGTTGGAGACCGGCTCTTATTCCCTTCTCAGACGGAATGGACGTTTTGACTTTCTTCCTTCCTCGATAGCATCCGATGACAAAGCATTTTTGACACAAAAAGGTATTTGCCATATGATTTACTGCAGGAAGGCGGTAGCCCAGATGGTATGAACAGAGTAGTAGCGTACAGAAAAGGCGGTAGGTCATTGGAGATTGGCGTTTACAGACGGGCACTTAAAGGAGACCAGCTACTATTGGAGACCGGCATCTATTTGTCGTGACATGTTGTCAAACCCGCCGCTTATTAGAAACGCGCGTCAATAAGAGATAGGCCACTAGAAGATATATACGGTATATGGTAACAGAACGACAGCAGACACGTCAACGTTTGCATGCTTTTCAGCATCGTTTATTGACTCGGTTGCTGTTCACAATCACACAGCTGCAGCTTTCCAGCTCGCAGTCATTCACCTACCAACAACAACAACGACAACAGTCAGAGCACAGACTTTAAGCCGGCGAAGCGAGATTGCGGATGCCTTGCAGGTGCGTCCGCCTCGCTTGCAGTAGCACAGTAGACCACGCCCCGCAACAACATGAAAAGTTCACAGTTCTTTCTGTGTATTAGTTATTTGATTGCTTTTAATGGTTGAGTGGATTAAGAGTGGAGCTGATGGTAGACTGGAGCAGATTCTGGAGTGGTGCCATCTCGTACCAATCTGCTGTAGTGAAGACAAAGCTGAACATTAAAGTGAAGCTGTTGATTCACTGGTTGATTAACTCTTCACCTTTGGCCACAAACTTTGGGTGGTACCTGAAACAATAAGATCATAGATACAGTTAGAGAGGATGAAGTCATGTTATCATGTTAGAGGAGCTGCTCCTCCACATCCACATAGGATATCTCTGTAACTGCAGAGAAGTGCTGTAGAGAGGGATTTTTAGACATGTGCCTTTCTTTGATGGATGGACACAGAAATGCACAAATTCATTTGACTTTATGCAATGAAAATTACCAAAATGTTTCATCCTGGAAGCCCCTTAAAACTAGCCAATAACCCTGGATGTCAAGTCATCAGACAATTATTGGTTCCCTGATCTGTGAGTAGTTCCTATCATGCCAAGGATGATAGGAGAGCAATGAAAGCAGTGAGAGTGGCACAAAACTATAAATTTACAGGCTGTTCAGCCAAACAATGAGCTACAACTTGCCATAAAGCTCTGTGAAGCCAAGAAGAGTCTCAGGTTATAACTCATTGTAGTGTTGTCACTGACAGATACTTCTTTTTTTTCATTTTGTTGCATTTTTAGCTATAAAATGTTGGTTTTAGCCACTTTTTACCAAATATTTATGCCTCGCAAGTCATTCTTCTTTCATGATCCATTGACCATTATGTCAAACTGTAGCACATTCCAAAGAGTTTATCAGTAAACAGTGCAAATTAATGTGTTGAGCTCTTTATAGTTTATAGAAACCAGAATCGCTGAACATTTAAGATGTGACTGGAATTTTATTCTTCATGCTCTCAACGCCTGGTCAGTCTCAGACCTGCATCTCATTTGTCATCAGCCCTATTCTCCAATAAATACTTTCCAGCTCACATTTACAAACTTATCAGTTTACTTCATTTCATTTATATTTTTCTGTCCTCTTTTTGTCTTGCTAGCCTGAAATCTGTGACCCTTTCACTGTATCTTAGATACCTACCTGCTTTAGTTCCTTTCTTCTTTCTATATCTGGCTGCCTTTCACATAATGACTGCCTTTTATTTTTGCTCAAGTAAACACTGTTTCCTTCCCTCTCACGCTTCATGCAGCAAACACATTTTTTTAAAGGACACTCTTGGAGTTACTTTAGTGATGCTGATTGCACCTGAAAAATAGAAATGCCTCCTACACTTTTCTTCTGTTGCTGTGTGCTCATACACCGAACAGTATTATTTCTTCAGTATATGTTGAAAATACTCAACATGCATTTCTGTTATGAACTGGCAAACATTTAGAGAGTGGTTTGTGTGTATTGAGTAAGACATGGTTTCAATATGGGTACTTCTATGAGCACAAAATGTACAGACGGTTTGAAAACATGTCACAACAAATAGACCCCAGTCTCCAATAGTAGCCGGGCGACCTTCGACCCAGAAGTCCCTAGGCGCTGTCTTCTTCTTTTCCTTTTTAAATTTTATTGGCGGTTGGCAAACAACTGAATGGTGCATTACCACCACCAACAACTTGTATGGAGTGTGACTGGAACGTCGCACCAAAAAAGTTTTTTTGAATAAATGCCTGGGCTAAAATTGGAAGATATACGTAATACAGAACTGTGTTGCCTCAAACTGAGCATGCAATGACAGCTGCACCATTTTGGCCATTTTTCAAGTTTTAATGGGCACAAAGAGGCGAGCCCAAGTTCATACAAGTCCATGGTGGAAATAGCCCTCAGCTTCCTCACATTTTTTTCATGGTGATAAAGTTGCATCATGTATATATGCCTACAGAGCACCTACTGAAAACGTGCTTCTGTGTAGTCCTCCAAAATCCAGACTTCTGATTCCTTGTGGTGGATGATGCTGTGTGCAAGTGATCCAGAACAGGGAAGCAACAGTTGGGTTCACCACAAATGGAAGCAACACAAAAACTCTCACACGTTAACAAAAAGCTACTTTCAGCTGCTCCCTTATTCACAAGATGTTTCTAGAGCAGGTAAGTCTGTATATTTGATTTGGCAGATTTTTACACCAGATGTCCCTCCTAATGCAACCCACAAGGAATCTGTAGCTCCACGCAGGATCAAACCAGGTATCTTTCACTTGTCATGCAAATCTATAAATCCTTATACTATGGAGCAACTATCAAAGATTTGAAAAAATACAGTAAGAAAAGTACACACAGTGCCTAAAGTGGACAGTTGTCACTGTTTTTAACACTCCATTTCACTTTGTATGTTATAGTTTCACACTTCTCCACAGCTGGCTGACAGACCAACAACAGCACAAGTAAGAGAAGCCCACAGGCTGATTGTACCACATATATATCCGCAGTCTGACAACAGACAGACCCCACTTTCACTGGAGGGCCAACGTGCCACCACCGCTAAACCATAATTTCCCCTTCACTCTGTAAACACTTCCTTAACTTTACAGGTTCGATCAATAGTTTCACTTCATTTTGAAGAAAACAGTTTCCAAACAGGAAGATGGCAGTAGCAAAAACAAGCACACGGAGGTGATGTCGATCTGCGCTGACAATCATTCCTCCTACCAAATGGAAATTGCTTGGCCACCTTGTCCTCTGTCCAGTCAGTATGCCATTAAGTACACTGACTTAATGGCATGCCATTAAGCATCCACATCTTTTCATACTCCAATGTTTAACTCTTAGGCCACCATCTGGGTTCTCGTATACCTATTTTCCACAAATGTGGTGCTGGTACTGGTGTCATTGCCAGGTTTGTATACCTTAGTGCTGTTTGAAACCAACGAATATTGGTTTGAAAAATAACGTATGCAATATTGCTGGCAGAAGTTGGTCATGTGAGCCCGTTCTCACTCCCAATGCATAACGATTTGTCCCATGAGAACGGTAAACGTAAACGTTCGCGTCCCTATGATACGCGCCGGATTCTGGATGACGCTAGAATGACTCTCCCGGCGGTAACACACGTTCCAGCCGTGTATTCCAGCCCTAATCCTAACCATAACACAAAGTCTAACACACCGACAATTTGTCACATAGCGTGAGAACGTGTTGGTCATTTATGTGGACAGAAACTCATTACAGAATCTCTGGGCAGAAAATCACTGGTGAATTTCTCCCGTGGTTCCAGATTTGGGTCCACTATTGTTCTGGTGCTGTCTGGTTTTTCTAATGCAGCACCGTGCCTGATCTTAGATTTCCACCAACAGCTGAGTTCCCCCAGGTGTATGTAGCCATGCGTGTTAGTTTGAACACACAAAATAGCAACAAAGTCGTTAGCGAAAGTACACAATTTAAGGCAAAACAAGGATGTCTTTGACTTTGAACTATGTCTTTAATGTAAAGGTGAGCATCAGATGGTTAATGATCAACTACAGTGGTTCCCATACTGTATGTGCACACTGCCCTATCACCATTACTAACACCTAACCAGGAAGCTGTCTTGTACACACATGCGTGCAGGGTCTGGCTGCAGTCATATCATCCTGTCTACAGCTGTATTTTTTATCCGTTGTTTAATCTCTGCCTCCTCTGATCTATAAAAACCAGTGAAGCCACCAGAGCAGATGGCAGCGATCTGGCTGTACATTATTTTATAATCACATTCAGCAGGACTACCGGCCGTCTGACACCAAATAACTTTCTCTGCTCAAATTAAAAGTGTCACGTATTTAACACCTAGCCAGACTCTACTTTCATCGCACGTGCACACCGCTAATTAGAGGAATTAAATTCACACATGGCTGAAAGAAAACATGTGCAGCTATAATGAGATCTGACCCATATTCATTTCAGCATCATTTGGTTGTTTATTCCCACTGGCCACTCCTGGAGATGGCAGTTCTTTTCATTACCTGTATATTAGATGTGAACCAGCCTGCTTGTTTATAGAAGCCACTTAAATCTGACACACACTCAGACCGAGCCCTTCCAGCTCTGCTCCTTCATTTACTTTTTAAGGTCCAGCAAGGTGTAATGACGTCGGGTTATGTGCTGCAGACAGCCCTCGTTCTCTCAGGATGATTTCATTATATTTATTGTAACACATTGTTCCAGTTTGACCTCTGCACGACATGTCTATTACATTTTAAGCCTGCTCTGGATCACCCCATCTACTGTATTTTTAAAGAAATGCTTCTACAGATTCCTCTCTGCAGAAAAAGATATTCCACTTTTTAATAAAATATCTGCTCCTACTGAGTAGCTTATAAATGGCTTGTTACTTATGATCATCTAAGAGCAAGACAATCTAAGCAATAACAGAGAAAACATGCTAAACTTTGGTTGTTGTTGCAGTTTGACCTGCAAAAGGTGCATAGATTCGTTACTGGATATACTTTTCACAGGTATATGCCACACTGTACAACAGACTGACAACAGTTACAATGGATCAAGCCACTGAGTCTAAAAAGTGAAGCCCATGCATGTGAAAGTGTCTTACACCTGCAGTTTTTTTGTTATGGCTAGCAAGGTCTGGCTCCCCCTGATTTCAAATCATGTAGAAGTCTATGAGGAAATGACCTTAGTGCCCCTTTGATTGATTACTTTAGCAAGTATTTTCCTGATGAGAGTATGTAGTCTCAAATGCTAGGTTGAAGTTATATTCAACACATTATATCCATGTTGTAAATTATGCTTCCATCTTATGTGTAGCTGTCGTAGTGAAGTGTGTTTATTTGTTCTGAATTTATGTGCTTATTATGTTCAAAACTGTGTATTTTATCTAATTCCCATGTTGTATTGTTGCCACCTACTGGTGGACTTGAATATTGCGCTTTGAGGTGCGCACGCTCTGAACGGAGGTTCAATTGAGTCACTTGCGCTGCCAGAGACTGAAGTCGCAAGCCAGAAAAGAAGCTAGCTTGTGGAAAAGGAGTGAAAACGGTCAATATGGACTGCAATTGCTGTTGAATGTTGGTAGAAAGGCGCACACGGTATGTTTGTGTATTTTACTTTGTGTGTACGTTTATTTGGGTTGTAATTTTATTTTGCTGACAATATTTGTGTTTTCATTTCTTATTGCACCGTAGTTTTTCACGGTGTTTGCTGGTCAAGAAGAGATTAAAATTACCGGTTAAAACATCAGTTGGAGCATGGTCCTTATTCTACCTTCAACAACAGAACAGCCTTCGGGAGCAGTTATATAATGTAAAATAGAGAGTAAGGTAAGCTGTGAATTAAGGCATGATCCCCTTACGGTTGACAAGTTTTGTACACAAAACTGTCATAATCTGTGTGCAGGCAGGAGAAGGACCCCAGAGCAGACTTCACAGAGGCCGGAGTGAAAATCAAAAACAGCTTTATTTTGCTGATATACCAAAATAAACAAGAATCCAGAGCACAGGAACAGGAATACGGAGGAACACACAGCATGGAAAAAGACGTAACGACGCGACAGGGAGCACAGAAAGCATAGGACTAAAATACACATAACGAGGGGGAACGAGAGGCAGGATGTGAACACAGCTGGGAGACATCAGGGATGACAAGCACAGGGAAGGAAAACTGAAAACACTGACATGAGACATGACCTTCAAAATAAAACAGGAAATACAAAAGCACAGAGACAGACTCAGAAACACGGGCTTAACACAGGGGCTTGACTACAGAGGGAACACAGGCAGGGGAGAGCAACACAGACAGAACACAAAACCACAATAACCAAAACATGGGATAAAATCAATCAAAACCGCATGCCAAGAAAAAAAGAACAATAAACCACGGAACAGAATAAAACCAAAACACAGACAGCAACATATACAGAACACAGTGGAGGGGAAGGCTGAACACAAGACCAAGGGAACACAGAAACATAAGGGCTAGGGGTCTGAACAGAACAGAAACCAACAATAAACTGAAAACGCTGGGTCAGGAGACCCAGGACCATGACAGTTTTGTCTAAATGTAAATATATCTTAATTAACCATTGTCTGCAATCCTTGTTACTTTCACTGCAGTTACTAAACTGACAACTTATTCAACATTAGTTCTGTATACATTTTTACTCCAGCATCACAGCATCCACACTGAGTTGCACTATTAAAAAGGCACCAGAGCCACAGGGTTGATCTATGCATATAAACGGAGCATGAACAGTATAAAAAAAATAGACACAGCTTCTGGTTGTAAAAGGCAAGCAGTGCAGACGTGCCAAAAACCCAGATTATTTTTAATGGCATGAAGGGGGCAACACTCTTTGGGTTGTATGGAAAAACAGCTCTTGGCTTCGTTGCTCTGTCACTCAAGCAATTATTTACCTGATTAGTTTCAGGTCTTGTTGAATAAATTATGAAGTTCAGTTTGTAACTTATGATCGTTATAAGTCAGAAAGGAAGATTACCCAGTTATTGTTAAAGACTTGTCATTAACAAGCCGTTAGCCAATGAGCATTCAGCGTTCTCTGTTTGTCAGTCAGACCCACCGCTGGCTTGTCACATCCATTTTCAAAGGAATGACATGGCGACGGCTCACCTTGAAGCTTCATAATGAGGATTCACTAACCAATGAGTAACATCATGGTGCTACATCCATCTTTTATACTGTTTATGCTCCCGACTAAATATTTTTGATGGATACAGCCAATTTCTTCTATAAACGCCCATAGAGCTATGAGAATGATAAAGAAATAAATAATAAATAAATAAAAACTGCCTGAAATATGTTAGAAATAATTTAAATCCTATATTTAATAGAAATAGTACAAAGATAGTATATCAAATATTGGAACAGATAATTTATTGGTTGTTTTGTTGGGAGTAGGACAACAATAAACTGATTGGTTCATTAGTAAGATGACTGGGTATGAAATGAGTTTCAGGACTAATGACAGGGAGAGAATCTCTGAAGATTAACAGGTTTTGGAGCAGGATCTGCTGCCACTCGGATAAAGGGTTTTTCAGGGAGGCTTATTTCAGCAGGACAATACAAAGCCGCTTTCTGTAACCAGAGCATGGAGTTAGTTAAGCGAAAGGCTAAAGTGGGCTGTCTGATATCAAGTCTGGTTACATTTTGAAAGCATTTGACACTTTTTAAAAATACCGTATATCTTCCAATTGTAGCCCGGAAGTTTTTTCAATCAATTATTCATCCGGCCCTGCTTTGAAAACAGACCGGCGGCTATTGGAGACTGGCTTTTATTCCCTTCTCGGAATTGTCGCAGAATTGAGAGGGAAAGAGGACTCAGGCGCGGTTTTTAGACTGAGGTGAAAAGAAAAACGTATTCCAACAGTTCACAAATAATGCAGTTCCCAATTGTGCTCCTCCTTTGCTCCCGAGTGTCTGTGGTATTAAGGAGGAGCACAATTGGGAACTGCATTATTGTCTGTGGTAGCCAAGTGCACGAGTGGTGCTCCCCGAAACTTCTCTCCGCCCGACTCTCCTCGAGAGGAAGTAAAAGACCAGAAAATCACATTTAGCAGGTTTGCTAACCGACAATTCCAGTTCAGTGTAATAATCCCACTTCGATGGTCGCTGCATCCGGCTGGTCGTAGATGACAGCTGATTGGAAACAGCTGGGCGAGTGATGAGACGCGGGAGGACCGACGACAGCACAGAGGGACTTCTGGGTCGAAGGTCGCCCGGCTACTATTGGAGACCGGCGTCTATTTGTCATGACATGTTTTCAAACCCAGCGTTTATTAGAAACGGGCTTCAATAAGAGACAGGCTACTACTAGAAGATATACGGTATATGTGACACACTACTACAGTTCGAGAATGCAGCTTGCTAACCAAATTTGCTAGCATGAGCTGATAAGCTAGCATTTTACTCTCTGGAGTGCTAAACCAACACTGGTCATTTCTGGCCAACACCAAGGCTTTAAAATCCAGAAAACAATAGTCATGGTGGCTACGTCTGTTTTGTAAATACAGTCTGTGATGTGGACACATCTTCCATGCTTCAGCATTGCCACATTGATGCTGGGCTATCTTTGCTTAACTAAGCAGGCAAAAAATGTGTTGTAAAATGAGCCACTCTTGCAGTCCTGTGTGTTTTTAAGCTACTAAAAGTCAGACAGTATTTCAAATCGAAAGGGACAAATCAAATCCTCTCCTGGAGAGTCTCTCCACTGACTCTCCAGGAGAGGATGTAAAAGACCATAAAATCACAGTTAGCAGGTTCGCTAGCCGACAGTTCCAGTTCAGTGTAATAATCCCACTTCGATGGTCGCTGCATCCAGCTTGAATGCTGCTGGTCGTAGATGACAGCTAAAAAACCGGAGGTTTCTTCCTGTTAAAAGGGAGTTTTTCCTTCCCACTGTCGCCAAAGTGCTTGCTAGGGGGTCATATGATTGTTGGGTTTTTCACTGTATGTATTATTGTAGGGTCTACCTTACAATGTAAAGAGCCTTGAGGCGACTGTTGTTGTGATTTGGCACTATATAAATAAAACTGAATTGAAAAAATTAATTGGAATCAGATGGCCGAGTGATGAGACGTGGGAGGACCGACGACAGCGTGGAGGTTTTTATTTTTTTTCCTTTTTTGAGCAACGTTCCAGTCACACTCCATACCAGTTGGTGGCAGTAATGCACCATTCAGTTGTTTGCCAACCGCCAATAAAATTTAAACAGAAGAAGACAGCACAAAGGGCCTTCTGGGTCGAAGGTCGCCTGGCTACTATTGGAGACCGGCATCTATTTGTCATGACATGTTTTCAATCCGGCGTTTAAAAGAAACAGGCCACTATTAGAAGATATACGGTAAGATAAAAGAGCTCAAAAGTGATGCAACACAGTGGTAAACAATCCACTTTTACAGCTTGTTGGAAACATGTTACCGGCATGGATTTTCTATGCAGTTTAAATAATTTGCAAGGCAATTCTAGCTTGGATGTTATTGCCCCACATTATCTTTAGTAAATATTAATCATTTTGATAAATTATAACCCTTTTTAAAATGTACTTTCCATGGTACTCCATGGTACACCCAGATAACACATTCATCTGATGTCACTAGCATACCAGTGATCCTAAAAGCTCCAGTTAAAACTATTACCACACAAATTTACACCTTTAAATATGATATTTTCCTCCAAAGCCTTAGATTTAAAAAAAAAGAAAAAGATGACATTAAACATTTAATTGCAGCCCAAACTATAATGAAAACTCTAATCAGAGTCTAGAAGTTATAGAGCAGTAGGATTTAACCAAAACAGGGGGTTGTTCGGAGATGAATGACTGTGCAGACACAAGCACAGCAGGGGAGCAAAGCGGCCAGCAGCAATAATAACAGCTGCAGTATGTTCTGAGTGCTGGAATCCCATACCGATGGCTATAGCAGCTCATTTGCATGTTTGCAAGGTTTTGGGTCCTTGTGGTCAGGTGGCAAAGCAGACTCCCCTTTCCACTAAAAATAACATCCAGTTTATCTTAATTATGCAAGAAGATGCACCCAGCTTCTTAAAATTACCTGAAGAAACATCTTAGGTTTTATTTTTATTTTTGGTTTTAAAAATGTTTCATGTGGTTCAAATGTTGCCTTTCACCTTGTTTTTCCCCCTCAAGGATTATTCCAGCAAAAGCAATGTCTGCATGCATACAGCACAGCTGCAGAGAGTGGATCTGCTAAGGAAAATCAATTTAACATCTAAACGTGATTTTCTAGAACATTTTTCTGTAAGAATATAAGCCAACCTCAATTCACATTTATTCACAAGAAATTACATTAGAGGTATACCAATAAAGTCAATAGCTGTGCATCTACTGTCTGCAAAGCAGATTTCATTTTGATATAAGACGAAATGGACGAAACCCGATGATACTGACGACAGCTCTAAACTCTACCCATGTGACAGCATAGCGAATGCAAATCTCTGTATAATGGGTGGTGTCTCCGTTCGGCTATAAATGTGATCTAAGATGTGATATGCTTAAAAGCAACAAAAACCTACTTATTCACTTTCTTGCAGAGGGGTGGATAAAAAATCAGCATTAAACCCCTCTGTGTCCATATACCCAGAGGCTGGCTATCTCAGCTTTGCATAAAAACAGCTAGACTAACTCAGCCCAAAGCTAACACAATCCTCCTACCAGCACATATAAAGTTCTAACTACTTGGTTTAAAACAGCAAAGATGACACATTGTGGATCTATTGCAGGTATTCAGTATTTTTTTATTTTAAGGTGTTTTATATTGTAAGTTATTTATCCTGCAATATTACTTTGTTGTTCGTACTGTTTTCCCCGTTTTGGCCTTTACATAATTAACAATGAGTGAAATTTACGGGCAATCGCTGTAATCACAGCTGGAGAAACAACAGCTGCAATTAAATTTTTCACTCGCCGTAGTTTGCGTAGACACATTTATTCTAATAATTATTCACTGTAAGTCCCAATTAAAGCTGTGAAAACTGCACTCTTTATGTACATACAATTAATTTCCTGAAGCTGCTGTAGGTTTTTATGGCACCACATTTAAAAAACAATAAGGAAGTATTAACAAGGACCCATAATATAGCAGACACCCTAAATGGTTCAGTAGTGCTGCAAAGAAATACACGTGCATCATTAAGTGGACATTATAATGCTATATAGTAACTCTTTAAATACTCTCAGAAAAGCAACTGAGTAAATGAGCGGAGAAGAGACTGCATATCATCAGTGTCCCACTTCAAGAGCTAATGCCGGGCACAAAACACACAGAAAAATAAAGAGTGATAAAAGCAGAACCACAAAACTCGCTACACTCGCTTTTTTTTTAACTATGCCCAATAATGACTATTTATCAGGTTATTACAGCTGCAGATTGAAAATGAGCTTACTGACATTATATCAAGATGCAAGTGTTGGGAAACAAATGCGTCGGGCACCTGAACCATGCGTTTATACACCACTTTGCATCAATCATGAGTTATTATTAATCTTTGGTTATCTTCCACAGTGTTTCTTTTCTCCTGTCTCCCACCCCCAATGCCTGAGCCTGATTCGGCTGGAGGTAAAAGGGAGTTTTTCCTTCCCACAGTCGCCAAGTGTTTTCTCACTGAGGTTTTCTCTGTATTATTATCCAGTCAGTTGATGTGATTTTTTGTCGTGATTTGACACTGCATGCCTGCTGCTATGCAACAATGCCATGTTTTGCATCTTCCACAGTGACAGTTCAGTGTGCTGCTGCTGCTTCTGCTGCTGCGATGTATTAATGACTTATCATCAGGATGCGAAAAAGGCCGAATTTATTAGCTGAATAGTCCCATACATGTTATTAGTTGTTGAGACAACTGCTGAGCAGAAGTTGCTGCAGAAGGAGGTATCTGGATTGAGATTGATGGAGGCTGAGGTCGAGCTAAATGCGTTCTCTGCTTCTCCTGAACGACATACTTTAGGGACCAATATAAACTGCTACATTCCTCCATGATATTCAGACTCATGTTAAAAGAAGCTGGTGGAGATTCGGCTTTTGTTCCTTTGTGCCATGTTGTGCACTGAGTGAAAAAAATATTGTGACGTTTATAGGGTTACGGAGGTTGGACTAGCTGGTATATAATGATGTGCTACGTGATCGCTAGCGATCGCTAGTGGTGATAAAAAACGAGAGAGGCCGACAGCGATCACTGCCTTTTTTAGGGGCTCGTTCAGATTAAATAAAACAAGATACAAAACAGTATTTTTGTAAAAACACAACAGTCTTAATCAGGGGTCTCCAACTCCAGGGCTCGAGAGCTGGTGTCCTGCAGATTTTAGATGTGTCCTTGATCCACCACAGCTGATTTAAATGGTTGAACGACCTCCTCAACATGTCTTGAAGTTCTCCAGAGGCCTGCTAATGAACTCATCATTTGATTCAGGTGTGCTGACCCAGGGTATTATCAAAAACCTGCAGGACACCGACCCTCGAGGCCTGGAGTTGGAGACCCCTGCTATAGATTGTCAGACCAAAAACCTCATCTTTGCAAATTAATACTTACAGTATATATTATGGATATAAATTCTAGCCGATTTATTATTACACCAATTAAAAGATAACCAAAAGAAATATCATTCTTGTTGAACAGTTTCTACAACTTTTGCGACAAAGTATTACCTTTGTTATTTTTATTCCTATTTATATCACACTGGCATATGCAATGTCTCTAACTGCTGTTCTGAACAAAATGACTTTTTAATTCTGCTAATTTTGGTTCAATATGATACCGAAAAAATATCTGTCACGGCTGAATGAATTGCACCATTTTTTGGGGAAATAATATTGCAGCTACACAGCGTCAAACCACTGCTAGTCTCACATAGCCAAATTTATCTCCAGCAGTGTGTCAGAGCTGGAGAATGGTGTGACTGCACCCATTATCTTTCTGCTACAGGATGGGGGAAAAAAGCTTTTCTGTTGCAAGAAGAACCAAGCTGACCTTATTACATGATCCAAATCTTCATCCAGAGTTGCGGTTTTCATTATGTGCTGTAGGTTGCTAGCTCAGTGGTTGCTGTTGCTGTTTTCAGTTGTGAAAGGGGTTTACTTACAGATAGCACAAAAGAGGAATGCAGTGTGATTGTAAATATAGAGTGTGGCCATTGGAAGGCTTCTATCTAAACTCTACATCATGCAAGTCACACCACTAGCTCGCTTTAGTTTATTGACGTTTCCCCTTTCCTTTTTGTCTCAGAAACCCTGACAAGGGCCTTCAGTTCCTGATCTCGAGAGGCTTTATCCCAGACACGCCCATCGGTGTTGCCCACTTTCTGCTACAGAGAAAGGGCCTGAGTCGACAGATGATTGGAGAGTTCCTCGGCAACAGCAAGAAGCCCTTCAACAGAGATGTCCTAGAGTGAGTAGCCCACAGGATTGCAGACATTTATTCCCAAAATCATTTTTGGGGACTTTTCTCAGTAATCTATCCTTTTTCATGAAGCCTTATTAGTTACAAGCTGTGCACAGCTCAAGCTTGGGGTCTTATTATTCTATGAAATTCAATTGTGAAGCCCAAATTATATCTTCAGTGTGCTTTTTTTGCAGTTACTTCATTATAGTTTCCATTGTCATAAACACACCTAAAATAAGCTCAAATTGAAGTGCCAAGATTAAAAAATGAGCTCTTGTCTGATTCTTCAGCTCGTAAATGTAGGTTGACTTGTAGGGAAAGAACTATGAAAGAAATTAAAGGAGGTTGACAAGAAGTCAAAGTAAAATTTTCTCGGCCTATGAACATTTTACTCATCTTTATCGATTCATGTTAAAACTATTGTTATTATAGAGCAGAAGTGAAAAACAAGGAAGAGTTCATCTGTGATCTGATAACATAAATATTACTTTTGAGATTTCATAAACTTTATTTTCCATTCAGAACATAGGGTAGATGTACTGAAGTGTGGGAGATAAGGCACTGTTTTATCCGTGTGTGTGTGTTTTGTACTGATACGTGTTGGGCATATTGAGTCTTTGGTTTCTTGCTCACTCCTCTCCCTAGCTGCTTGTATGCTATGTGAAAACATTTTGGCTGACTCCTTATGAAGTCTATGGCCTGATAATACAGTAGTTTGTAACAGCACCGGTGGGTTCAGCAGTCATGGGTTCAAACTCAGGTGGCAAATTGTCAAAAGTATTTTTTGCTCTTCATTAGAGTCCAACTGAAATTAAATTGCATATCTGCTCTATTAATCCCTTACAAATGATCTCAAATAATACTTTTATTTTATAAGACCTCTTGGTTCCACATTCATTTATTGGAATATTTCTCCCTCTCAGTAACTTGATACCTTATTTCAATAAATCAGCAGTAATGTCGCTGTTCTGTCGTATGCAGAACACATGGCCACACAAAAAAAAACAACATAAAAACAAACGGACAAATCTTAAGTGGTATAAAGGACACCACTCACATCAGTTTGTAGGCAAGGCAGCTGCATTCATTAGCTGGTCAGCTGCAACACATTAAAGTGTATGTAAAGGTAGCATCACTGTAGTTATATTCTGTGTGGTCTTCACTTTTCATAATAACTACTAACAGTACAAAGTCTTTGCACTGCATGTAGGCCATAGCACAAGTTTGTTTACTGAGTCCTTCCATCTCTGTGGCGCCGACTTGGCAGCTTTCCAATGGCTGTCTACGAGATACAACATGGCTCGCTGCTGAGACCAAAAGTAGCTCTCTTAATATTTTCCCAATGATTAGTTCTATTAAGATAATACAGAACTATCAATTTGATTTCAACAGTACAGCTGAAATTAAAGCATAAACCAATTTCACTCATCTGGATCACCAAAGCAACACCTTTAGTCTGATCATCTTGAGAGCAAGATCAGGCTTTTAGCTATCTTTAGATATCAGAGTTCCCACTCTGCGGTTCACTTCAGGATCCTAAAACTCCAGCTGTATGGCATCAATAACAACCTCTTAGTGTCAGCCCAGATAATTGTGATAACAGCAAGACCTTACAGAAGCCATCATGCGACTGTTTTTAAGATCTGAAAAATGTGTCTTGTTATCTGATGTTAATATGTGATGCAGACAGGTATATTCCTCTCAAGAACCTCACAGTCCACTAAAGTTCATTTGGATGCTGAATGGATTTGCATTTTGGTTATGAATGCTTTTCAGAAACAAGGATTATGTGCAACAATATAGATACATGAGATAAATGAAAAAAACAAACCAAACAAACACATGAACTTTGGGGTTTAGAGAACAAGAAGTAATGTCTCCTTCATATGCACACACACACAACTCACTTCCCCCTGCAAGATTAATTCCAGGTCATTAACTTTATTGCCTTTTATTTGCTTTTAAAGTACAAAGATCCCTCTCCTGTCCTCGTCTTCAGTTATTTCCATCTTTCAACACCTTCCTTGCTTTATCTCACTAATTGCCTCTACTCTGTTAAATTCTGTGCTTCACCAATTATGTCTAAATTTGCATATCAGCTCAATGAGGTTGTGAAGATCTTTCTTTTTATCTCCCGCCTTTTTGTACAAGTTACAAAACCAAGAACAGGCATAGTCTTTGCAAGGTCAGACAAACACTACATAGCACTCTACCAAGTTGTTCATTCCAGCTCATGCTCATCTAATATCCATATTTTCTCAAACGGACACCGTCATGGTTTCAAAGACATTTTTTTAACAGGAATATGCTCTTAAGGCTTCAAGCTCAAATTCACACCACAGATATATTCTAAGCGCAGGTGATATTGGTATATATAGGAGTATATTTTCCCTGCAGCACTCAAACAGCAGCACTCGGGGTGAAAGTGATGTTGAAGAGGACCGTGATAGAGTGAAAAGTGTGTGAGAGCACTTTCGATAAAGTGTGCAGTCACAGGAGAGCGGGTGAGGGATAGCAGTCTAATGTGAAAATCACTCATGGTGATTTACTGAGCCTGAATGAGTCGGTGTGGATATGTGAGTGAGTGTGTGTGTGTGTGCACATGTCTGCAAGCATGTGACTTTTGCTGTACAGGGAGGCTTGTGTGTGCATGCGATATGTGACCTAGCCTTGCGTCAATATGTGTGTTGGTATTGTATCTCCCTCCTCTCCTCATAAAGCAAACCAAGTCTCATTCCCTTCACATTTCTTGATGCATAAACAACAATAGTTAAAATGTCTCAAGACAATTAAGCCAATTTGTGGTTATAGATCTGGGTGCCAGAAAATGTACACCCCAAGGACTCATTTACTGATAACACGGTGTACTTGTTTAGCATGAAAAATGAGATCTTGTTTTCAGCCTGTCATCTACTCATTGGCTGCTTAAAATATGGTTCCATCTGGCCTTTTATGTCTTTTTATTTTCATATGTATCTGTATGCATACCTGCCATCGCAGCTTTGTAAACATAAAGTACAGTTTAAGTGGTGTTCTGCAGACAGATGCGTCGTTTTCCCTCCAAGGGACTGCATGCAAGTCAATGATAGTGTGTTTGTGTTTTATGTGTGCGTGTGTTTTCCCATGCAGATGTGTAATTATGCCAGAGTGTTTGGGGAGAGATGTAAGGGGGGAGGAGAGGGCTGATGTACTTAGACTAAAGAGCATCTCGTCTGACATTACATAAACAAGGAGTGACAGCCAGGGAAGAAGGGAGAGAGAGGTGGTGGAGCAAGGAAGTGAGTCATGAAGAGGGCGATCAGGGTGGTCTGACAGTCGAGTTGATAAAGAAGACAATCCAGTCAATCCAGGCTCACTCAGAGACAGATAGAGACAAATTAAAGGCTCATAAAAGTTAAGCTTACACTAAGTCCTATAATTTGTTGACAATATGCACATTTTGACCTGACTGTTACTTAAGTGTCTGTAATATTGTAATTATTAATTGCATTAGCTCTATTAA
This sequence comes from Pelvicachromis taeniatus, assembly GCA_015108175.1. Lineage (NCBI taxonomy): Eukaryota > Metazoa > Chordata > Actinopteri > Cichliformes > Cichlidae > Pelvicachromis > Pelvicachromis taeniatus. Next base: position 30,303 of record VURO01049078.1, on the reverse strand, counting down.
TGCAGTGTTGAGCAACGGAGGTCAGAAAAAAATCTGTGTACTCCACTCTCTAAAATCATGCAGGTTAGGATAAATGGTATATCTAAAAATGCCCATGACTTTGCATAAGATGAGCAGGAGTAGATAATAAAAGGTTGGATAATGATCATGTCTGCTGTTTGTGCTCATAAATGATCCAACCAAAGATACTTGAAACAAATGTATGGTAATGTGTTACCATTTAAGGCCACTCTGTGGTGTCCTATTGGTGTCTATTTGCTTAGCTGTACATTTAAGCAGAAGGAAAGACTACGAGAGATGTAACCAATATTGTAACCATGGAAATGCACTTGTTTATAGTCTGAAATAACTTTAAAGTGCATCATATATGAAAGAATAGCAACTTTGTGGCTGTAACAGCATCTTTTTATTTGCTGAAAAAGGAACAGCAAAAATGTTTTAATCATGCTTAACATTCAACTAATGAACTGTATATAAACGATAGGCATAGCTAAGTTTCACCCGAGATTCACTGGTTTTTTGAAACTATATGTGACAAGCAAGAGTTTACCTGAGTGAAACCAATATATATATATATATAGGGGTCTGCAAAAAAAAAGCACCAATATACTACCAGCGCACTACCATTCTGGAGCCTTTTGACCGGTCAGCAAAGTCTCTGTTCAAAGGCCCAAAGGGGGCATAAACACAATTTTGACCTGGAGACTCTCGCCTGAGATCGCTTAAGTTTTGCTGTCACTCACTGTTTATGTTCGTTTACACTTGGTTGCTTATGTTGCACCCTGGGAAGACACCAGGGCTTTATTTCTGTGCTTTACACAAGCATGAAGCAACACACTGCTAAAACAACTAGCTTCTCTTGTTCCAGTCGACAAGAGGAAGAAACTTTTATTTTTCTCATTCGCCTTGACTTTCTACACCATTACACACTATTAGTAGCTCTAATGAGTTGATTGGCAGAATTATTTCAAGATGTACTGCAATTAATAATTGGAATGAATATTTATAAAGGTGGTAACAGCGTTGCTGTAAGTAGTTATAGAGATGTACAGTAAATCAGTTAGTAATGCTAGTAAGACTTTTGCACAGTACTGTGCCATTGTTTCTTTGTATGTTGCTTACAAGGAGCCCGACTTATAATTTTTAAGGTAATAGTTCTCCAGGCTTTCTGAAAACTGTCTTACTTTGTACACTGGCTGCTTTTTCACTCATTTTCAGTCCAGTTCTTCTACCCGACCATTTCCATAGGAATGCCATTTTGTTGGTTAAACCTCTTAACACTATGAATCAAGTGGTGTTATGGGTCTTATCAAAACGAATGTTAATATGAACATAGAAAAGCACCGTCAGATTTTGAGCTTCCATGCAATGCGTTCTGGAAAACATCTGATTGCTGATTGGCAACAGCTTCATTTTCCAGCATGACAATGATCGCAAACACACTGCCAATGCAATAAAAGTATGCATGGTTAGAAAAAACTAAACACATGCACACACACAGGGGAACACTGTAAGTCGTGGATCGGCCTCCCCAAAGCCTAGATATCAAGCACTGAAGTGATGTTGTCTGTGTGAGCAGAATTTGCTGTGCTCTGCTGTGCTGTGTGTTATACTTTATGTGTATGGCAGGACTGAAGACTCAGCTATCTGATGCTTTTCTGCTGGAGCAGCATGTGTCACAGTCAAGTACTCACCTCATTAACTGCCTTTGTTCACAGTAATCCATCTTAATGTAGAGTGTGTCTGTGCATCCCCCTATTTCCTGCAGTGCTGCAAGCAGAAAAGATCAGAGGCAAAGGATAATGTCTTGACCCTGATACTTATTTTATTTATTGAGGATTTTACTATCAACGCTATATTTTCTCTTTAAAGCATTCAACCCCTACTACTACTATACTACAACCACTAAGTGTGAGTTAATTAGTTAGTTCATCTTGAATTGGTATGGGCAGAATAAATAATTATAATTGTACCTAAATAGGCAACCTCACATCAAAGCTAGGAAAACTTTAACCCTGCCCCCGTGGTATTTTCAAAGTCACCTTCCACTTCAAACCTCATTCCACCTCCAAATTTCCCTTCTTGTATTTATCCCCCTTGAACTCATTGGACAGGATATTTTGCTTTTTTTAATTAAAGTAATTAAGCTTGGGTTGTCAGGTAATAGGAGGATTTTCTGCTCTGAGGCATTGTGTGTGCATGTGTGTGTCTTGGCAGCTGTGGCACAGAGAAGATAGCTGGGCCCAGTCTTATCCCTGGTGTCCGTGCGTGGCTAATACCTGCAGTAAGCAGAGTGGTGTGACTGGGAAGCAGATGAGTGAGACTTTTGCATTCTTTGTCTTGGGTGATCATCCACAGGTTCATCCAGCCCACCACTGAAGGGGCAACCTCTACTCAACCTCTACTGAATTTGGCTATAAATTGTTATATATTTTCCTCGTTCCTATCTGTCTCCTATGCTCTTTGCTTATCTCACCGCTGCCTCTCTGTCCTTCACAGTTGTGTGGTGGATGAGATGGATTTCTCAGGCATGGAGCTGGATGAAGCACTGAGGAAGTTTCAGGCCCACATTCGTGTCCAGGGGGAAGCCCAGAAGGTGGAACGTCTCATCGAGGCCTTCAGGTACTTACAGTATAGCTGCCTTTCACATTATCTGTTTTTTTAAAGAAAGTGTTTCTTAGTCACTATATCCATTAAATAGGGAGCACACCAGCTTCTGTTTCCACAAAGTTACGGCTGCTAGTTATACATGTAATTATTACCAAGTTTGTTTCATACCTCATCTATCATCGTGGCATTGCAGACTAAGGTAAACACTACAATATCCATAAGTCTTGGTTGTCAGGGGAATAGAGGAGAGCATGAATAATAGAACAAAAAAAATGGATTCGTAGTTGCACAATAGCTTCTTATAATTGAATCAGAATTTAAAAGTAGCAGTAGAAAAATGTCACTTCAGCTTCCACAAGTAATAGGATGCACCTAACACCTGAGAGTCTGGGAATTTTGGGAAAAAAAGCTTGACCGTTACCGTTTTTACTGTCTTACCGTTTCATAACATGTATTTAAAAGACAATCAAAGATATTGAAAGAATTGAAGTGTGAGTGATGTCACAATGTCACAATAACATGATTAACTGAAATAGCTGAAGTTATATCCCGTTGCTTTAAAACTACATTCACTGAATGTTAAACCTCTCCTCATTCAGGTATCTAGCCATAGTCATGTATTTAAGTTAGGATGGTATTTTTTAACATCTCCAAAAGCAAAGGTACAAGACTAAAAGTGTCGTAAAAGGTGTATCAACTCTAGTGTACGCTGCAAAACTTAACATGTCCAGTTAACGTGACTACTACACCATTCAACCATGTTTTTCTTCTACGATAAAGATGGATTTTTGGAATGATTTTTAAGTATTTTTTAGATTCTTAAGATCATGCGGGCTGAATAGAGTTCGGTGGAAAAATCTTGAGCCACCACCCTGTATTTCTTTATATTTTACCTCAAAGCAGTTTTTCTGAAGGTCTTTCTTTGTATATTGGCTGCTCTTTCACTCATTTTCAGCTGATTTTCTTAGATGATTTTGCCTCTGACATGTGGGTTCAGCAGTATTTTGGTGCACAGTTATGTATGTAAAAGTCAAAATGTTTGATCATGTTTAAATGTAAGTCACCCTTCATATTAAAAGTCAACTAGAAACAGTGTTTATTATCCAGCTAACTGGCCTAAAGTCCATTAGCTAGTTGCTACCAATGCTGGTTGACAAAATTAGGATAACAACCTAGAAATGAACCTGCTGAGTTCATGGTCATACAGATGGCCGTACTGATGGCTAAACAGGTGTAGGAAGAAAAAGAGGCACTAGGGAATGAATGAACAGTCACTTCTTACTGAAGAAGCAAGCAAGAAGCAGAGAGGTTTAGCCATGTATGGATACTATATTTATTTATGTTCAGAAACATTGTTGTGCAGAGAGAATAAAGGCAACAAAAGAGCTGGATATGAATATTTATCAACTTGAAAGTTATGTAAAATTTTCCTCATTTGGCAACATTTTTTAACTTTACGTGTGACTAAAGCGAGCTTTAAAAAAAAAAAAAATTTAAATACCATCACTCAAGAAATTACCTCAGGGTCAGACTTGTTTTTGTAATGCTTTAAGATGCCGTTTATGCAGTTTACAAGTGTTTTGATTGTGAAATATTCTTAAAGAAAGTATCATACAGAAAAGCAAAGATGTAAATTTGTTGTCCTTTTTTTGAGAAGCAAGGTTAAGAGGGGACAGAAAAACAAGTATATAACAGTTCAGTCAGAGAACTTTGATATTCGCGCATGCAAAGAGGCAGGCACACACAAAGCAGAGTAGTCTTGGATTGCCATACTTAAAGATTAATTGAACGTGAACATTATAACACACACTTTACTCTTTCCTTTCTGTGTGGCTGAACTAAAAAATGTTGACAATCCACTCCATCTGAATAGTGAGGCAGTGTATAATTTCTGGCCACAATTTGCGACAGGGTGACAATTTGCGGTGCAGCTGTGGCTCCGTGTGTTAATGCTAACTGTTTGCCATCGCCCCTCTTGAGTAACAACCACCTGCCACAATTGTCAATGTTCCCAACAGGGAGAAACATGGCTGCATTGTCATAAGCAGTGGGCAGAGAGGTTGGCACTGCTAATGTTTGGACATCAGGCTGGCTCTGCGTGCTATCAGGAGCAGGAGAGAGTAGGAGGGAGGAGGGGCTAAGGAGACAGAGACTAGAAAAGGAAGGGAAGAAGGGGAGAAAAATGAAGGAGGGAGGATGGTTTATAAATATCCAGCGTTGCATAACCGCCACTGCCTCTCTGTGCCTGCCTTCCCTTGCTCCCGGGCTTTGAAATGCCTCCAAACACACACACACACGCACGCACGCACACACGCATTACACAGAAAGAGAGAAGCCTCAAAAGTAAGTGAAGGGGATTTAAAGCAGCAGTGAGAAACAGCGAGGGGAAAAAGTGAAAAACACCCAGTAGCCTCGGTATCTGCTGCGTCAGTGTACTAATGAATGAGCAAATATGAATCATCTCCAAATGCTGCAGATATATTCAGTTTATGTTTTCCTTCCTGCATTACAGTGTGATATCTGTATATATTTACTCACTATGTAATCACTGTGTTATGTATCTGCCCTGTATATTACAGTCTTCATCGATGAAGACCGTGCGTCTTGTATAATTTCACACTGAAATCCACCCAAGGAGCACATGCTGATGTATTACACTATTCAGGGCAATTTGAAAGAAAAGCTAAATTGCCAAAAACTGACAAATCAATTCAGCGGGAAGCATCATATGTCATTTTACCCTCTCATTTTTGTTTTTTACTTAGTCATTTTTGCTGTGAAGAGTAACAGCATACTCAGAAAGCGGCATAAATGGAGGTTTTTCTCACTGCATGGTGCTACATTAGGATTCACAGACAAGGGTGTAATTATTGGTTGCTGACAAGTCACGGTTTTCAGACAGTGAGATGTCAATGAGCATCTGTGTGCCCTGTGATTATCACACTAAAGCAAATACAGTATGCGGGACGCCACAAATATGCAAAACATTTCATTTAAGGCACTCAAACATATATCCAGACATGCATGTATGCAGTCACTGAGACTGAGCCTTAGAAAGCACATTCAAAACTGGCACAGAAGGCGTGAAGCCACATACATGCACACCAATATGCATAGTGGGTAAAGTAGGGAAAGATTAATTAGCTTAAAAATTACTCCCAAAATGGAAACTGCTCTAACTGACTCTTTGTACACAGACAGTATGCTGTAAAATGCAGTTCTACGTCTTATTTTTAGATGTTACATGAACTACCACATTATGGTGGGTGTTTTCCAAAACCATTACTGTAGTAAAACCTGAGTGTTGTGTAAAGTGTAACTAAGAACAGAATGCAATGATCTGCAAGTCTCCTGAACCCATATCATAGAATATAATATGAAATGTTTGAGGAACTTTTGAGAAGAAAACCAAGGTGATTTTGAATTTGATGGCAGCAACAGGTTTCAAAACAGTTTAGAAAGGGCAACAAATGGCTGGAAAAGTAAGTGATACTAAAAAGAAACAGCTGGAGGAACATTTAGCAACTAATTAAGTAATTAGCAACAATTATCAATACCATGATTGGATATAAAAAGAGCACATTAGAGAGTCATAATTTCTGCAAAACACTTTGTCTACGAATTGTAGAACAATTTCAGAATAATGTTCATCAGCATAAAATTGGAATGACTTTGAATATCTCATCATCTGCAGTAATCATGATCATCATGATCATCAGTAGATACAGAGAATCTGGCGAAATCTCTACATGCAAGAGGCAAGACTGAAACTCGATCTTGGATGCCTGTGATCTTTGGACCCTCAGGCAGCACTGCATTAAAAACAGGCATCTTTCTGTCACAGAAATCTCTGAATGAGCGCTGGAGCACTTACAGAAATCATTGCCTGTGAGCAGAGTTCACAACAAACCGCAGTCTAATTAAGCTTATCATTGAAACGGACTGATGTAAAGTGAAAAACTGTTCTGTTGTCAGTCTAATCAAAGTTTGAAAATGCTTTTTGAAAAACATGCACACTGCATCCTCTGGGCTAAAGAAGAGCGACACCATCAGCTTGTTATCAGCACTCCGTAAAAAAAAAAAAACCCAACTAAATCTTTGATGGTTATGGTGGTGCATTAGTGTCTATGGAATTGGCAACATGCACATCTGGAAAGGCACCTTCAAACTTAAAAGATATATACAGGTTTCAAAGAAAAAAGTGTTCCCATCTAGATGCCTTCTTTTCCGGGGAAGTAAATGCATATTGTAGCAAGACAGTGTTAAACCACATAGAATGAAAAATATAGCAAAAATGATCCAGGACTGTTGAACAGCTGGACACTGACATCATACAAGAATGGGACTAATCTCATCAGTTCACAGATGTTAAGGGACTGTTCAAATAAAAGAAAGAAAATTCCTTATTGTAAAAAAGAGGGCATGCTATACAATGATAAAGAACTTTTTTGAGGTCAAAATGACCTTTCATTTCTCGTAAAATAGTACGCTCTCTCACTTTAAACATTTGATAAGTTTTCTGTGCTTATGAGATTTGCAAATGATTCCGTTCTGTTTTTATTTATAATTTGAAAAACTTCACAACAAATAACGTCCACTGTGTTGTTCTCAATAGTGAATGTAATTTATTAAATATTGAAAATGCAGTGACGATACAGACGCCTAGCTGTTTCTCTATAAACTAGTTGCACTTATTCTATCTTGTGTTGGTGACATTTGTTGAGTCTGATTGCATTGTTGCATTTAAAAAGACGTAGCGCTTCACAAAAAGCTACTCTGTTTACATATGTATATGATAAGTGTCGTGTCCCAGTAAGGTGACTGTATGCTTGTATTCACAGTAGGGATTGGAGGAAAGTGCAGAAACATGTCTGAGTGCAGGGGCAAAGCCGCAGGGTGACATGTCTCAATGACATCACCTGAAAGAAACCTCGGGAAGCAGCACGAGGAAAATGTACTCACTTGTATTTGTTATGTATCTACTTATTAATCAGAAGTACTAGAATGCTGCTCCTGATCTTTTCTTTGCTCTTTAACCCCCGATATTTACTCAGTCCCACAGAGGCAATACACCAAAAAAAATGCTCTCTATAGCAGGGTTGATTAATTCATGATTTCTGTACTATACTATATTTCAATAGTAAGCCCACAAGGTCCACACATCTTCTTATTTTAATCTATATATGCCTTCCATGTACATATTGGACGTTCTTTTCTGTTATTCATCACCTAACCATTAAGTATCCTTGCACCACACAACCTTCTAGCCTTCTAGGAAGACACATATAATGTATGCAAACACCTAGCAGGCATCTAGTAGGCATCTACAAATCTATACTCTACCGCTACACTTCTTATATTTAGCAAAGTAAATCAAACTGAGCATTTGTTTACAGAAAAGATGCCTAGGTAAGGGATTTCACATTTAAGTATTCAAGTATTGTCTCTCCTGCACAACGACAACCTGCCAAAAATTCATCCAACTAAACCCACAAATGTCGGACAGTGATTAACTGCAGAATGGGACTTGACTTTTTCAGCATTTTGGTGTGCTTAGTACAAGTAACAGAGAGGATGAAACACTTAAAAAGAAGGTCAAATCCTTTGTTTTTGTCAGCAACATCACCCTCGGTCTCTAGTGTGATGCATGACCCATATAAGTATTCATTCCAATGGGAGAAATGAGTTTTAGCAGAGCTCACACAACCTCACCAACGCACTGGTGCTGAGGGGCAGCTTACAGCTTCATGTGAAGCCACCAGCAAAATTAAAGCAAAATTTTAATAGCATGCAGTGTTTTAAAAAGTGTCTCCTGTGTGTGTGTATATATATGTATGTCCCATTTCCTGTCCCACCCTCTGTCATTCCATGGATAAACCATCCTTACCCCCAACTTTATTCATTTTACTCCCACTCTATATTATCTTACATAAAACATGTAAAGTTTTGTCAACCATTTTTTCCTTAGATTTTTACTGTTCTATGTCCCTGTTTTTTTCTTTTCTTTTACACCCACAGTCAGCGGTACTGCATGTGTAACCCAGATGTGGTGCAGCAATTTCACAATCCAGACACCATCTTCATCCTGGCCTTCGCCATCATTCTGCTCAACACCGACATGTACAGCCCAAATATTAAGCCCGACCGCAAGATGCTGTTGGAGGACTTCATAAGGAATTTACGAGGTAAGGGATGTCAAGGTCACACCGAGGTCGCATTACAGGATAGCTTGCATCTGAAGATGAGCATTAAGGGAGTTATAATGACATTAATTACCTGACATAATCAGCCCAAGCCAGTAGGTGAATGCTTTAAGTGGATTGAGAAGAGGAATGGTGGTTCTTGAGCTGCTTAGTTGACAGTGTGGACTGGTTGTAAATCTAATACTCAGCTTTTTGTGTCCGACCTGACGTCTTTGCAAGAAGGGAAAAACGAAGAATTTCTTTCAGACTCAGACTAATGGTCGCAAAAAGAAAGTTCACTGGAACGCACTGGTTTTCTTAGGGAAATTTTTTTAGCTTTATATTAGTACAGTTTATGAATATACTGTGTATATTGCTTATTTTTTTGTATTCTTTTGTTTTCCATCTTATAGTTTAGCTGTTTCTTTATTTTTTTATATCATATTTTTTATTCCATTGTTTAATTTGGCAGATTTAGTCCTCCATACATGCAGCAGTTGCTTGAGAAATGTTTCCATCACATTGGTGAATCCATGCCATGAACAAGTAAGGCAGTTCCGAATATAAAAGGGTGTCTAATGCAGTACAGGCACAGTGTACAGATCTAGAACAATAATCTATAATCTATGCTGTGTTAATATGTATGTGTTGCACTATGCGTTATGTGATATAGCCTTTAGAGGAAGGGCATTAAAAGAGACAAGCGACATCCCATAAATTGAGTTAAATATGGTCTAAAAATGAAACAGTCAGAAGGAGATTTCTTTTTTTCTACAAGGTTTGCATTTCTCTAGATGAGGAATGCTGCTAAATCCTCTGCCTCACCAGTAACTTCTGGTACAGATTCCTGTTGTGGAGCCAATCCCACATGACTCAGAAGAACTGAGTGTCCAACAGTTTCAATCAAACCTCCCTGCATAAATTCAGGGGATAAAGATTAGGTTACGTTTCTCTTTCTGCCTGATTCGCTTTACACAGTCGCTCAGAGCGGCACCAACAGAAAGCACCTGTAAATCTCGTCTCCAGTATGCAGACAGATGCTCATTCGGCAAGCGCTGCGAAAGAGACACGAGCGTCATAGTTTTTCTCTCAGTCTGTGCAATCAATCAGGGATTGCTGAGGTCGATGCAGAACAACTTTAATAGATTCATCCAGACTGTTCCTCACAATTAAATTAAGTTGGAAAATCAATTTCAACATCTCATGCAAATTAAGATACGCCACT